>PPHD01004810.1:8273-27712 GCA_002909625.1 Bambusicola thoracicus | reverse complement strand
AAAAAAAAAAAAAAAAAAAAAAAAGAATTAAATGAATTTGAATGCATTCAAAGAGCCATAAGATACCTCAGGGTATATACGTTATCAGTAGATTAGTGTGTTGAAAACATTTTCTCCATTTGGTTGTCTTGCTTCATAAAGTGCCATAGACATCTAGTATGCTCTGGTAGCACATAGCTTATATTTGCCTGAGGAAGAGAAGGACTCAGATCAGAACGCAGGGAGGCGTGGTAAGAAAGAGGAATTTTAGTCATAAAGCTTCAAGAAATTAGGGGAAACAAGTCCAGTTGATGGGAAAATAAACAGAACTACAGAGGACTTATAAGCAGAAAGTCCTGCATAGGAAATGTGCCTGAGATTGCACTTGTGACTTACACATTAACAAAATGAGTTACAAAAATCTCTTGCAAGTTTTGTATCTCCCAATAATACCCCATATAGTGGTTGTGGCAGGTATCTGTGAGCAAAGTCTGAAATTATAGGCATGCTGATAGCCTGTGTGGGCAATGGTCCAATTGTAAGATTTTGTTTTGTCTATTTGTTTATTTCAGAAAATGAGATAATTATTTATTTGAGAGAATGACACTGAGGTCATGAAATCAGGCATGAAAAATTTAGGATGGGGCATCTTGGTTTCTTCTTAGCGCCTAATGCGTGGCACTCCTACTTACTGCACTGGAAAGCGAATTATTCATTTTCTTTGTAGGATTTCTACCTCTTAAAACTTTTTTTTGTAATGATCATATGTAACTTTTCTGTTGTGTTTTTTTGTTTGTTTGTTTGTTTCAATTTTTAAAAGCATTTTAAATTTTTAGTATTGTGTTTTCTTCATTTTACCAATTACTGTAACTTTGAACTGTACTAAAAAGTAAAACAGAGATCCCAGAGATGCAGGATTCTTCATAGAATCCTGAATTATCATCAGGGTTATTTCATCTTGGGAAAGAGCATTATAAGGTCATAGAATTAAACCCTATTATTAAGACTAAGGGAAATAAAGAAGTAAACTGCTTTAATGTTACATATGTGTTACATGTATATGTTCATATACACAGAAATCATAGAATCATAGAATGGTTTGGGTTGGAAGGGACCTTTAAGATCATCTAGTTCCAACCCCCTGCTATAAGCAGGGACGCCTCCCTTTAGACCTGGTTGCTCAAAGCCCCATCCAGCCTGGTCTTGAATGCTTCCAGGGAGGAGAAATTCTCAGCTTCTCTGGGCAACCTGTTCCAGTGTCTCACCACCCTCACAGTAAAACATGTATACAGAGCTTAAGATTTTAATATACTAAGAAGAAAAAAGTAACAAATCTACAAAACATATTTTATTGCTTTATTTATTTATGAAATCAAAACCTGTCATACTCTGCTATATAGAATAATGTCTCAGAGAGTATTAATCTCATATATTTTATTAATATCAAAGCGACTATGCATTTTTATATTTGATGCAGGTAATCAGTTCTCTGTTCCCCAGTTTTGTTTTGTTTTTTTAATGAGAAAACTATCACTTATGTCAAGAGAGCACTTCATGACAGAAGTGTACATACAGGATCTCCAGTTTTAGATAGGAAAACTAGTCCCTAGTTTAGATACAGAGAATGAGGAAATTGTAAAGTACTTCTGGAGACATGGCAACTGAGTAGTTAAACAATGCCTGCCCACCTCACCTGTCCCCTCTTAATGGTTCACTTTCATTAAATATAACATGAAATACATCTGAGGAAGTGCTTGATGTACATTAAAACCTGTACTTAGTTTTAGCTGTATTAACATAGAGATTATATGAAGTCAAAGAACATATACAGTTTATCTCTTTAACAAAGTATATTGCAGTTTTTATCACAAGACTACTTTTCAAATGCCAGAAATAAAGTGTTTTTCTAATAACTCATAAATAATCTACTACTCATCCAGCACGATGCCTTGAAACCACATAGAGGATCAGTAAAAAGTATTTTTGTAGTGCACTGTGTCAATGGTAGAGTGGACATTTAAGTAACAGGATAAAGCAGTTATTTTTAGGTCAAACTGTTCAGAGGTATGTTTGAGTATGTTCAACTAATCTATGTAGAGGTGATTTATTTGCACACTTTATATGCTTCCAGTTTGCACAGCAAGTGATTGTTTGTAAGGTGAATTGTCATGCAAACTTCTGACAGTTTTATCCAGAGCAGAATCTGTAACTTCTGTCTAGCAGAAAATATTGCTTTAATTGTGTTTACTTCCTGAGGTAATTTTGCAAGATAATAAAACAGATGAAATACTTCCGAGAGCATGTCAGCATGCTGCAGAATCTCTCATAATTCAGGAGACTTAAAGGAACTTTATCAGGTCATCTTTTCTGCTGCTGGAAATTCTAGAAAGTAGTTTCATTTTTTATTAACCAGATAACAATATAGGAGTTCCATGTAATTTGAGTAAATTAAATGGTCTCAGAAATACTATGTGTTTTTTTCCTGTAAAGGCAAGGTCCTCTCTACCCAAACAGCCTACGTAATCAATGGGTAGAAAAAAAATGTCTTTAAGATGTGAAGAAAGTGAATCAGTCCTCTTAACTTAGACACTTACTTCTATCCCATTAACTATGTAAAGAATGCAGACATCTCCAGAGGGTAATTCAATCTCCTTGAATTAAGTAGCTACCTCTTCCACTTCTAATAGGAAATGGCAAGAGGATACTTTAACGTAATAGCCTACAGGTTGGAAGAATCACCCTTGCATGAGAGACAGGAGCTTTCTGAGTTACATGGCCTGCAGGGTTGATGCTGCCTCACTCCTGGCCAAAGGATGTCTAGATACAGCATAGGACTAAGGCTCCAATCCCTTTTCCATACAATGTTCTCTTGGCTATCCATTGAGCCACATGTAAAATTTATACCCACGCCATTTAGTAGGAAGCAAGGGTTGTTTTTGTAGAACATGGCTCTCAGTCAGGCTATCTCTTGAGTAGGAGTATTGCTTAAGTACAGCACATGTGCTAATCTGAGCCTTCAACCTGAGAATAAAGTGTCCACTGTCGTGAATGGATACTCTGGTATTGCCTATCACGACCAAAATGGACAGGCATGACTCCCTGTATTATAGTACTGCTTTTATTTTTGCAGACTTTTTTAGCCAAACTCATTTTGAAAGTATAATTAACAGTGCAATTCCTCAGTTGTTCTAGCCCAACTAAAAGGCTCAAAATGGGTTTACAGGCAGGAAGGAGAAGTAAGTGCAAACTTCTTCAGTCATGTTTACTATGAAAGAAAAAGCAGAAAAGACAGGCCTCAGATAGATGTCTTTAGTTGAACAACCGAGGATTTTCTATGTTTGCGAATGTCATATAAGCTTGCTATACCTTTTTCAGTACTTCTCTGTCTTAGGCTTTTCATTGCAATTCACAAAAGTTTTAAGAATAAGAAAAATTCTGATCTCATTCTGAGAACAAGTTAAAAATGCTTCTCTAACATGCATGGGAGATGTACTCCCCTATTTTGGAGTAATAAGCCTTCCTAATTTATAGCGTACTTACTACTGCAAAACTGTCCCACACTGCTCTGGGAAAGCCAGATTTTTGAAGAAGTTTGCCTATCTTTATAAGCAATAGATTCAGTCATTGCTGAATAGAGTATAAATGAAAATATCAATGTTATTTTTCCTGATTTACTTTCCATTCATTGTGGTTGCTGCTTGCCCTACCCCTGTACAGGTGCAGAGACTGGGGAAAACACAAGTTTTACTGGGAATTTTTAGATATATGTGCTTAATATTTCTTTGCTGGAGTAGTAATTTACAGCTCCTGTGTAGATTTAGAAGAACTCCTACTAACTATTCTAATGATTTAGTAATTCTACTTGGAAAGAAGAAAATACTCCTTTTCTCATATGTGGTACATATTCATTTCACTAATGTTAAACTTGTTCTGTTCATGGAAAAAAAAAAAAAAGGAAAAAAAAAGTACAATGGCTCATGCTGTCATACTGTTAAAATGCTCTCATTGGTAAAATAATTTAGCATAAATCAAAGAGATTAAAAAATAAAAAAGGGAGGGAACAGCTAGATGTGGGATTGGGAAGAGATTTAGAGGAAGGGGTGACTGTGATAACACATTTCTTGAGATATCACAACCTTGGCTGCACTGTGTAGCTCTGGAGCTCAGCTGGTTTTATGTTGGACAAAGTCTGTTCTCCGTATGATACCGAATATATAAACTCTTACTAATTTATAGAAGCTGTCTGTAAGGGACTATGAGGATATGAATGAATTCTTCCTTGCTCAGTTACTGATGAACAGGAAACATTTTTTAGAGGATAGATAAGTAGGTAGGTAGGTAGATAGGTAAATAGACAGATAGATACATGGGTTGTTTTTTTTTTTTTTTTTTTTGAGGGGGGGGTTGTTGGTCTGGTTTCTTTATTTTTTCAAATTTTCAGTAAAGAATCACCACTTCCCCAAGGTAAGCCCTCTCTGAAAACCAAGATGGCATAATTCAGAAATACTGAAATGCTGAAACCTGACAAGGTTACTGCTGCTTGTCTCCCTGCCCACTGGCTTAACCACTTCTATCAAGTGAGTCTTTGCACTCTGGGAAAGATAAACGGAAGGTCCCAGCTTGTGGAATAGATGATTAAAATATCAAGGACTCATTATGACAAAATAATCCATATTCTCTTTAGAATGAAAAATTTACGAAAATTTTAATACTCCCAAATTTTAGTAAGTTGATTTTATTGGAAAATGTCCACTGACATTCAGACACCTGTTTTACTCTTTCAGATTCTTTTTTTTTTTTTTACTGTATTAATTTTATTAGTAATCTGTGCAGAGTATTCTGAAATGCCACAGAAATTTTTCTCCTCATGAGTTTTCCTGAGATACTTCAGATGTCTGCAGAGCTATTCTTGAAGTTTCTTATTATGAGGAGAAATGCAATTGGAAACAAGAAATAAATCTTCAAAGAAATTAGCATTATAATTAATATATTTTATAAAATGGAGCAATGCCTATGTAGATGTTTGAGCTTTTAGCAGTAAGCATTGTCATTCCGTTCTATGTACTTGTATATGATACAGTCATTAAAAGGTGTGAATGTATGTTGTTTATTATTTGTTTTGTTCTTTGCAAGGCTGAAACTACTCATGAAAATATATTTTAATAGCATATACATTCTTTTTAAATGTTTGTCTCATCTTGTAGCACTAGGAATATTTTAAAGGAATTTTAATTTTGCCATCATATATAGGGTGTTTCAGAGGAAAAAATATATCCTTAGTCTAGCACAATCCCCATGGAGTTGTGGAGCTAAACTTTCTCTTTCAGTTCCTCTTTAAATAATTGATAAATTGTAGTCTGTGTGCGTGTTTCATATCCAAATTGTTTCATTTTGCATTAGATTAGTATAGATGGATCTTGATATCACTGTATAAACATAATCTATAAATTTTAAAATACTCTTTCAAAATTCTAAAAGTTGCTTTTTAGAAGCTGCTTCAAACTGATTGTTTTTCAAGTTATGTGCATAAAGAGATAGTATAACTTTGATGTCATCTCCATGAGTTTCAATGAAAGCAATAGAATATTTGTGAAATATACCTGCACCCTAATTAAAATAACTACTCTTGCTGCAGCAGGAGGGAGATTAGCACATTCATTTGCCAAACAGTAACCCTAAATAGCATTTTCATCTCAAAATATAATGAGCAGAAGTCAGAAAATTATAGAATGCAATTTGCATAAGAAGAGAATAGTCCCTGCATTTGGTTAACAACTAGAAGTCCCTGAGGCTTGCAGATGGTCCTACCAGTAAATTAAGTTGCTATTCACTTAGCTGGTTAGGTTGTAGGTCAAACCTAGCTTGAAGCAATTATAGCTGACAGACCTCTCTTTAGTCTTTTGACTCAAAACTCATTTCTCATCATCTTTGTAAATTCATAGAACAAATCACAGTTTGTGTGTGTTATTCTTAAAACTTTTTTCAACCCTAAAATGAATCTCACAGAAACTTCCCACTCGCTCCTGGTTATAATACCATTCATTCTTTATGCTGGAATGACTTAAAAGGCAGAATGCTTCATGGCAAAGTCATCAGCAAATATTAGAAAATAATTGACTTGCCAGCATTACTGATCTTCTTATCTCAAATGGCAATGTCCTTTTTATCTGATTAGTACAATTGCAAATCCAAAGAGTGTTTTCAAGTCTTTATTTGAATAAATGAGAAACCATTAGCTCCTAAACAAAAACCTTTCAGCTTGAAAGTTTGGTGTCTTCTTCTCTAGTCACTAAGAGACAAGAAAAGTTGATAGTAGTAGTGGAATTATTTTCAATACAGCCACTCTTCCGTCAGTCTGTCTGCAGTTTAGCAGTTCCTTCTATCACTTGTCCCTGGTGCTCTTCTTACTGCTACTGATAGAGTGTTATCACTAATAAAGATACATATATATATATATTTTTACATTTTCACATGTGATATTTGTATAACCATAAATTGATAAATGGTCTTATTTTTGGTAAGTAGAATCCATACCTCACTAGTCCAGTGGAATAAAGTGTAAGGAGTATCTTGGCTAAATGATGACATCTTCATTAACCTAAAACACAGGAAAGAAATAGTAGAGAATTAACTTGTTACTAAGAGTAGGCTGAGGAAGTATAGCAGAAGTATGTAGAATCAGAAAGGTGGTAGCACTAGATGAGATTTCCTCGAATGGAAAGCAGCAATAGTGAAAAGAAATAGGAAAGGACTGTTTCACAGCATACTAAAAATAAGATTATTGATAGATAACTTTAAAGACAGTCAAAGTATGCAATGCTCTTTTTAATCATAATTTACTCAAAATGTAAATTGTACGTTTTGTACATAGTAAACATTGTACATGTAAATTGTTGTAATCAGACAACTGTGACCATTCATGTGACAGTCTAGAATAAAATTGGGATGGGTTAGAGATCAAACAGGGAACAAGTTATATGTCAATGAGAAGAGTTCTAAATAAGCATATTCTTTATAATCCAAGCTAGAACAAAAATAAAAATATTTTAGGAATTAGAAATCTTTTGTAAACTGTGTCCAATTTACGTTAGACTAAAGCTGCAAAGGATTGAACTTCTATTCAAAATCAATTTGCTAAGTACAGAAATTTTCTAGATCAAATTAAGAAATATCAAAATTGACACAATAGATCCTGTATGGTTTAGAACATCCAGTGAAGACAGCTTCAGGGATAGGCTGAAGGCTGTCTTTATATAGTGCTGACTTCTTTTCATTAATGTTTTTTTCAGTTGTATATAGCTTGAGAATAAATCTTTTGCAATTTGTATTGTGAGTATTAATACCCACATAATGACTCCTAAGTACATTTAGCAGTCATAATAAAAGAGTAATTCTGTATTTTATATATGAATTGTTGCCTTCATTCAGTTTTGGGATTATTTTTGTCATTCTGGGTTTTATGATTATGCTCTCACAATCCGCTTATTGTTTATGAATAGGGATGAATGATATTATTCAGATATTTACTTTGTTTGTTCTAAACTTTCCAAATAAGGCACCATGGTGATATATATTATTATATTAAGTGTTATTATAATAATGTGAAATTTCTGCAGCCATATCTCACACCATGGAAATAAATAACAATGTAACCACACATTATAGTTACATTATGGTTACGGTACATTAACCATTTTCTTTGCACGTCAACATATGCATTTCATGCACTGTAAGTTATAGCTTTGTGTTCTACTCATGACATTATCATCATAGACTGTTACATTATACCTTCGCTGAATAATTTGTTTCCCATATTTTAAATATAATGCGGTAGTAAACCTGTGTGTCACATTTTTTTTTTTTCTCTGCAAAGTTAACGTCCATAGTTGTTAACTAAAACTTCAGTACAGTAACAAGAGAAAATGTGTCCTAAAAAAATTATTTATTCCAGTAACTTGTTTTCAGTGTCATAAGGAGGATTCATCCTTTAGTAGTACATTTTATCGTTGACCGACTGATATCTTGAAAAGGTGAAATGCTGCTTACATTTATTAACTTATGAAACCAACTTTTCATTTGGACTACAAAAACTATTGATACTGCAAAAAAGAAATCTATATTTTCAAATACACAATATCTTTTACAGCAGAAATGTAATTAGGCAGTGAGATGCTGTTCTGAAATCTGTGGAGACAGATGCACTTTGAATGAAATTTTAAAAATGTTTCTTGAACTTTATAGATCACATGACAACTCTCACTCATGCACAAATGTGTCATTTTTAAATGGATTAGAAAATTGTTTTTTTTTCTCTTTTCTGTTCTCTGCTGAAAAAAAAAGTGATTTTAAAAGATATTTATCTTAATATAATACATTGAAATACAATAAAGGTTCATAGCATTTTCATAGGTAAACCTGAAATCCACATTAAGGCAAAATTTATCTTTAAATATTATTGCTTTATCTTCTGAAGTGGGCATACTTGTTCTTAATTGCAAGAAGCTGATAATTCTCAAGAGGATGAGGATAATTCTTTTGACTTTTAATTATTAGAAATTCTTCCTATCTAAGGATTATAAGGTCATATCCAAGAAAGAAAATGTATACCACTAATTTCTACTGTGATAATTTAGCATTACTGTTGTCAAAACTCAAATAGTCTTCAAATGTAGTTAAGTTTTTAACAGGCTTCTTAAAAATAAATAAATAAAAAGTCTGAACTCAAAAATTGTGTAGTTTCCCCCATATTTCAAGTACTGCATCCTTTTTGGTACTTTGACAAATTCTACCCATTGGTCTGCCCTTCAGTCATAATCCAACAGATTGAGTATGACCTTATTTCTCAGTATTTGAACATTACTCTTCAGAAACACCAGAAAATGCTTCAGAAAAGTCATCATTTTGCATCATATTTTAAGATAACGTTTGAGTTCTTGAATTCTTATGGGGAGAAATTGGAAGTAAGTAGGAGCAACTACATAATTTAGAAGTGAACTGAATTCAGGATTTCTCAAGCTAATGGCTCTGTTACTTTTTGAGAGAAAGAGGTCTGATCTTTCCTATTTAAAACAATGCAAAGGTTTTATTGCAAAGGTTTCTCATTGAAAAGCAGCTCAGAGTATAGTTTAACACAATGCTAGATTTAGTGAATAAAGCAGGTGCAGAGTACAGTGTGTCTTACTGTGAGTAAAAATGACTGTTTACATGGGTTGATAGTAATAGGACAAGGCGGAAGGGTTTTAAACTAGGACAGGAGAAGTTTAGATTAGAAATTAGGAGGAATTTTTTCACGCAGAAGGTAGTGATGCACTGGAACAGGTTGCCCAAGGAGGATGTGGATGCCCCATCCCTGGAGGCATTCACGGCCAGGCTGGATGTGACTCTGGGCAGCCTGGTCTAGTGGTTGGTGATCCTGCACATAGCAGGGGGATTGAAACGAGATGATCATTGTGGTCTTTTTCAACCCAGGCCATTCTATGACTCCATGATAAAGGAGTGACAAGAAACATTTTACAAAATGTTTTAAAAATAAAAATAAGAAAGTAGTTTTTCAGAGTTTCGAGTGAAATTTAAAGAGATTATTTAAGAAGATGAATTGTGAGTTTTCAGCAAAGAAACAAGCACTGTAAACACAAGGCTTTTATAGCTATCTTAAAGTCACATAGTAAAACATTTCATTATTTATTTAGCATCAAACTTAGAATTTATATTAATATCTAGTTCATTATCATTTGAACGCAATTTCTCAACAACTCTGTCATATTGTCGAACAAATGATTTAAATAGCATAATAGCAAACGATCTTTTAGCTTACTTGCAGATTATTAGCTGGTGCTGTCAGCCAAATTGTTTCTGAAATATTGTTTTTCTTCCTGAAAGTTCCAAGAGAATATAAGTGTGTAATTCCCTTAGACAGAAAAGTCTAACAAAGACTAGATTGTCTTATATATATGAATATATTTTTTAATCCAGTCAAACTACACTAATCTGCACCTTGGGATGGTAGTGGGGGTGATGGAAGATACACTAACTATAAAGACTGTGGAAAACTTCTTCAGCTTCATTACCTCTGGTAACGGCATTTGTCTATGCCATTGGCAGCTGAGAAATTTAATGAAGTTTGTCTTCAGGAGTACATTTGGAACTATATGCTATGGTATAAGTACTAACGATATTTTAAAAATCACAATTTACATTTCTTTAGGGCATTAGTTTCTGTCAGGAGGGTTAATTGTATCATGTTATATATAATTATATAAAATTCACCATTTCTTCTGCTGTTCTACTGTCTACTTTGTTGTATAAAAAGATAAATTGGGAACTGTGAATGTTATCTCTGCCAAAGTGAGAAATAATGCAAATCTTGGCAAACTGTAAACTCTTTAGGGGCAAGGTCAGAAGCCTGCTGATAGATCTCAGTCTCAAGAGTGAGAACAAACCAGATTTAGCCGCAGAATTCAACAAACTGCCTCTCATTCACTTTTAATCAAGTCATATTACTTGGCAAGCGGAACTTAAAGGCATGCAGCCATGTGACTAAATAAATGAGCAGCTCAAAAGGACTTTGGGGGGAAAAGGGCAGGAGGAAATTAATGAGATTCAGCAAGTGTGCTATATACAGAGCAAACTGTTAGAAGATAAATTCAGTTACCAAGTATTTTTCCTAGTACCATCTTGTAACAGTAGTGGATATAGAAACTGGAGATAGGAACCAAAGCTACAGTTGTCTCAGTCCAAATGTTAAAGTGGGTTTCTAGAAGTTGTGGTTTGCATTTCTCTCTAAAAGAAGTCTGAGGAGAGAAAGATGCCTCAAGTGGAGCATACATTCTACTGAAGTGTCTACTTGCAGGTTTTCTTAAGGGGGAAACTGTTCTTTCTAGGCAGTGATTTATTACATTTTTGCCTCATAGTAACTAAAGATTCAAGCCTAATGACAGAAACAAGAAAAAATTAAATGAAAACACAGCAGGCTGGAAAGATTGTGAGATTAACAATCTCCCTTCCCATGAAAAAGTGATGTATTGGTCATTGGTGTGATGAAAAAATCTGTCTAGTGACTGAACCAAACATTGTAGGAAGCCTTTTGGCTAACAAGGGCTTAAATCTCAGAGATGTTGATAAAGCCATCTAGCCAAAAGACTATTAACTGGGGCAACTCATTCATGACATGCATGACCAAATTTCAGTGTGACTATAAGCAGATCATAAGTGTCTGAGAGACTTTTTGTGGTTGGTGGGCAGAGATCAGAAACTGTTGTAATGTGCTAGCCAATTCTCCTGATCATGCAGGAAAAAATGTGTCATGGCAACCAAAGCGGACAATAGCATGAACTTGCAAGTAAGTAAGGGGCGAGGTGGAACTGTTTGGCCTGAACAAATAAATAATGTTTCCACTTGAAAAAGAGCTCCACAAAGACAATACAGTTTCTTCTTTGTTTATGTGATGGATTACATGAGAAGTAGTAAATGTGAATCTTATGCAGTGCATACAGGAAGAGTCTGTTTAGGTATTAAAAAAAACAAAAAAAACTTCCCATGCTCAGTGGAGCAGTACTTACTAATAGAATGACTCATAAGGCACTGAGAGTGCCATCATTATAAGGTTTTATAAACTGCTCGACAGTTTGACCTATTGAGTTCAGCCATATGTTTCTATTATTTTGTATCATCAGCAACATTAACTTATTCATAGTCAGTGCTTGTGAATGCATTCAGAAATATTAGGATAAGACAAATTATGGAAAACTTTTAACTTATGTTTATCCTCATTTGTTTGGAATTCTGTGAAAACTAGAAGTAAATATGGCATCTTATTTATTGTAATGTCTAACTTATTTTGTAGTAAAATTGTAAGTGAAAAGTGGGAGTTATTGACTTTATTTAACTTCTACGAACCATCAGAAAGTGTGAAATCTGGTGTTTTAAATCAGAAGAGGTATATAAGATTGTTTTCTGACAGTATAGCAGTTTGATTTCTGCTGGGAGATTTATACGCTGTTGCTTATAGAAACAGTTTCATAGAATGGTTTGCATTGGAAGAGAGACCTTTAAAGATCATCCAGTTCTAACCCTCTACCATGGACAAAGATACCTCCCATTAGATCAGGTTGCTCAAATCTCCATGCAGTTTATCCTTGAACTTCTTCAAGGATGGGGCATTCACAGCTTCTCTGGGAAATGTGTTCCAGTGCCTCAACACCCTCATCATGAATTTCTTCCTTATAACCAATCTAAATCTACCCTTTCAGTTTAAACCTCTACCCCTTTTGCCATCATTACATGCCCTGTAAAAACTCTCTTTCCATCTTTCTTATAGACCCCCATTAAATAGTGAAAGGCTGTAAAAAAGTCTCCCCGAAGCCTCGTCTTTTCCAGGCTGAACAAAGCCAGTAATAACTGAAGTAACAACTATGGTGGACAGAGGGGCCAAGAGATGCAGTTCTGATAATCAGCTATCTAAATCTATCCCTGTTAAATGCCAGTCTCTTCACCTCAAGCTCTGTGTTACACTATATGCCATATATATTCCTTTTTATATTTGTTTTTTTCCTTCATGACTTCACTCCATTATTAGATAAAATGACTTACTGAATTTGTAGCAGAAGTACTTTACAAATGACAAAAACAGGAACCTTGTTGCTTTCTATGTGTATATTGCCTGTTTTTTATCATCCCAGTTTCACAACAAGCACAAATTATGTATTAAATATATACTGATCTGATGTACTTCATTTACTCTTGTAAACCATATATTAGTTTTGAAAAAAATTATTCCAACTCAAACAACCTTTCTGACTGGATCAATGACATATCATAATCATATCTAGCACACTTCTTTAACTGTATGCATATTCAAGCATTTTTTATGTCTTTTTGTATAGACAGCTCTACTGCCTTGATTTTGTGAAGAAGAATGATCCGATGTTTTGTTTTCATTGCCTTAACCTGGTTCTTTTGACAAGTATATGTATAGTGAAGCTCCAAGGTGTTGGCATTTTGAGGTCATAATGAGTCCAGGATGTAACAGCTTCTTTTACATTTTGTCATCTACTAAACCACTCATTATGACCTGTTACTCCTACCATATTCTGAAGTTTAAATGTTATTCTGTGGTCTCTGTCAAAGTAAATATAACTAAAATATAATTTGGATGTGCCCAGCAGGAATGCATTTAAATATTTTTTTGAGTAGTTGTTTTACTCCTTTTTTTTTATTATTTTTTTATTTTTATTTTTTACTTTTCACATGGCTGATAATTCAGTAACTGTACTGCAATGAGCAGTCAGTATTATGATATAAGAGACAATTATCCAGTATTCTTTCATTATCAAAGTAATGTTTCCTGTATCTCCTTCTGGGTCATTGGTTTTATTTTTCCTTTGTTTGTTTTTGGTTTTGTTTTATATTGTTCAAAATGCTTCTAGTAAATCTTCAGTAGGGAGACAGATGTTTTTTGCTTTCTCATGGTACCATCATAGCCTTTTCCAGCATTGACTTTCGATTGTTAACAATGTCGCTTTAACAGTACATTGTGCTGGTAGAGTTCAATGCATCACTGAACCCGTCTTGATGTGTAAGTACATTGAACAAATGTGGTAATATGCATGTTTGGAATCATAGTTCAGATGGCCATTTTTTCCTTTGATAGTGTTCTTATATACCATAAATTGATAATATGCCTAACATGCTCTAGTTTTTTAATATGTAAGTATACTACCTAAATCTTTTTATGCATCAGTGTAAGACCTCTATTAGGAATGATAATCAACTGATCTCTGTGTTTTTTTGTTTGTTTGTTTTTTGAGGGGCATCCCTGAGTCTTACTAATTATCCTGTGTGTGTAGCAATATTTATCAAATATCTGCATGTATCAGCAGCACATCAAATGTGCAAGTTTTTAGTTTATTTTATCCCACTGGCTAATTCCAGGACAGTCAGTACAAGGATTTAACTATGAAGGTCGTACAACTACAGAGCTAATTTGCACATGAGACCTCAGGACTATCTGAGGTATTTTCTTCCCCAAGTTATACATAGAATTCAAAGGGAACTTTCAATTTCCATATGGAAAGTCAATCCACGAGTATTTACATGCTAATATTGACCCAGAATAAAAATCCATCAAGTATTGGGTTTAATGATAGCAAAAATTTAGTTATACTTCCCTTCATCTTTTTAGCCAACTGCTATTTCAGGACTTTTGTCAGTCTGAATCATGCTTACTCTCTCTTAATTGCCCATTTACTCTTTTGTTCTCTTCCATTAACACAGGATTATCACAGAATGGATTCATGTTTTTTTTTTCCAACTTGCTCCAATTTGCAATGATCTTGCTGCCTGCTTGCAATCACTTAATATCCTACTGGCATGCACTTTCTTCTTGCTTTAATGCGTGAGAAAGTTACTGCATTTAATTAGCCATTAATCAATGCAAATCAGCAGTTATGAAATGCGAAAAATGCTGCAAAGTCTAAATTGTTTGGGGAAATCTATATATATGACCAGGATACATTAAAATGACAGAGGGTAATTTTTTTAATGGCAAATTTCTGATGACAGAGGAGACCTACAAACTTCTGTTGGTTGCAAGGAAAAGACAGACCAAATCAGATGTGAAAGTATGGGAAAATCTTATTTACCATCTAGGTCAACAAAATGCTGAGCAGGAGCTGGTTCACTCTTATTCTAGATGTTGTACAACAGTCTTAGTGATTCCTATATGTGCTGAAGGTGATCTCTGTCAGTTGCTCTGTCCTGATAATAAACACCTACTGTACTATTGCTTCTTCCAGAGGCCTATTTATGGTCCCCAAGAGCCACACTATCATCGAACATTTTTCCTGCTATCTCATTAAATCTATGAGCCCCCCATTTACAATATATTTTTTTCAGAAAATAAGAAAATAAGATAAAAGGAAGCGTAAGACATAGAAACTTAAAAAAAGAAATAAANTTATTTAAATTGTTGAGAATTGGGAAAACCTGGAATCTATGTCCTTAACTTAGAGTTTAGATCATATTGCCCTTAAGAGTCCTTAGTGACTGTATATGCTCACTGAAAGGCACATTTCCTCATCATCTCATGAGGATCCTGTGATTACACTGGAATAGCAAATTTCATTAAAATGAATGGGTAAAAAAGGTCAAACCCCCTAATAAATAGCACTTCCTAGATTGTACTTTAAAATTCTNATAAATTATTTAAATTGTTGAGCATTGGGAAAACCTGGAATCTATGTCCTTAACTTAGAGTTTAGATCATATTGCCCTTAAGAGTCCTTAGTGACTGTATATGCTCACTGAAAGGCACATTTCCTCATCATCTCATGAGGATCCTGTGATTACACTGGAATAGCAAATTTCATTAAAATGAATGGGTAAAAAAGGTCAAACCCCCTAATAAATAGCACTTCCTAGATTGTACTTTAAAATTCTCTTATGGGAACCGAAAATAGTTATTGTAGTACTATTTGCTTAAAGTCTGAAATAGTAGCTCTCAGAGGAGCGAACTATTCAGTTCAGTTTCAACTGAATTTTAGAGCTTAAAACCCAGTTTTTTTTCAGCTTCATCAGCTGCATTCCAGCAGAGGACAACAATAGTAGAACAAAAAATCAATAGTATGTAGGGACATTCTAAGCTCCTGCTTCTCTGAGATAAAGGAAGTTGAAAAATTAAAATCAAGTACAAAATAAAATAATCATTTAGACCTAAAACCAAACCCTCCTCACCTACTCACCCTTCTGAGGAGTGATATCTCCCACATTATTTCTTTGTTTCTTCTGCAGAGCAATCACAGCCATCATTTAAACATTATACTTATGTGTTGATACCCAATGCACAAATTAACTGAGTATGGCCATGATGAATTCTTCTCTTCATCTCACTTCATATCATCTGTCTATTCAATACTTTTTATGGCTGTGATATCCTAAAAACATTCACCTATATGAGTTTTTGATACATATCTAGTCATATTTTCTGTATTTTTATCCTAATGAATTATACCTTGAATCATTCTTTTAAGATAGCTTCTGCTATAATCTCTACTCCATTTTTCATCTCTTATCAACATCATTTGCCTGTTTAATAGTCTGAGGCAGATACATTATTTTTGACCCCATCTCCTCCTCCCACGTTTAGGTGATCACCAAATCCCAAACTACTTTTTCTGCAGTATTCTTAGAATTTCCTTCCTAGTCCGCATTCCAGATAGTTGAACTTGAATAGAATTAAGCCCTTAGCACCTGTTTTGCTGAATATGAAGTAGACAAAGGTATTTCTTGTTCACCTAAATACATCTTTCATAATGCTTACTGCACTGTTTTCTTCAGAACAGAATGTTTAGTGGTTCCTACTTTTGCCTCCTCTTGTACCCCACCTGATTTTTTTGATCTAGTTAAACAGATCTTTCTAATGGTTGTTTCTCAGATTGCCTGCCTACAAGGTTTTATTTAAAATATGTGCATATATGTTTGCAGTTAATCATACTAGTGTCCTTTGTCAGTCCCCTGGAGAAAACAAACATTATTCATTCGACATTAGTTACATAGTATTGTGTCCTGTTATTGTGCTTAGTAATTTTATGATGAGCTAAGTAACGTTATGGAAAACTAAGGAGCATTTCTCTTTTAGCTAATGTATCTCAAGTAACAGGAAAAAAATCATTTTCTTATTTAATTTTAAAAAATGGAGATTCTGTTCTAAAAAGATTCTTACTCTAAAAATATGTACCTTTATCTGAAGCAGTGTAAATGTTGCACTGCTCTGTTAGGGCTCAGTTGGCAACATAATTGATTCCTTGACGATAATAACTTTAATTTTAATATGTATTCGACTCATTTCCTCATAGCTACCAAAACAATTGTGAAAAGTTGGCATACAAAAGCAGAAAATTAAATACAAGAATGAAACATCTATAGTAAATTCAGATGGTAAATATTCTAGGTTTGTTCAAAAGCCTTCAGGGCTTATTTTGAAAATAAAAGAACACTTTTATTCTTCTCCTAGTGTCAGGAATGGGTATTTTCCACACTTAATTCTCTATTGGACACCTTTTAGTCAGGTGGCTGGCAATGTCTATTTAGAGGGAATCAATCATCTGTAGTGTAAATGCAAACTCCTCATGAATCTTCAGTCTCAGAATGGGTTAGAAACATTTTACCTCGAGTATTTCATATTGTTCTAAATGTAAAAATTACTTGATTATCAAATTATTATTATGAAAACTAAATATGTACAATTGATTCTGCACCTAAGTTAGGAGCATAGAGTAAGTAAATCTTCTTTCAGATGCTCTTCCAGATCAATTTTCCATCTTACTCTAAGGAAAAGTATTTTCCTAAAGCCCAGTGATTGGTGGAAGGTGATAAATTGACCTAAATAACTTTTACTTAGCTGCTTCAGTTAAAATTAAAGCTTCTGCTCAGAAAGTAGGGAAAGTACGTGGTGTTGTACAATTCAGAAAATAATTCAGCATATATTCTTCTTTCATATTTTCTGAAGAAGAGGAATAAGCCATGCAGTGACTACAGAAACATCCCTTTATTCATATGATTTTCATCATTATCCTACAGTAGATTTTCTTATCTTTTTTTCCTCCCACACACAATTTGGAAGAAAGTGTCTCATACATGTCTCCTAATCCTAATGTGTTTTTTTTCTTCTACTGACTGAGATATTAATCTATTTTTTTCATTCATTTTTATAGATTAAAAAAATCAACAGGAATTTCCCCGTAAACCAGCAGGTAAGAAAAATAACATTTGGGGTATTTTCATCCAATAATTCTTAATTTCATCTGTATTTAATTGTGTGATAGCTATGCATGTTTTAGGTTGAAATGGTCTTGGTAAGTTTTCTTTAGAGTACCTTGCTTTTTTTTTTCTTTTTTTCTTTTTTCCCCTCGAAGACAGTGTGATGAGTTTGGTATGTTCTCAATCTTAAGTAAGATCATGCTTAGTCTTTTCAAATTAAATGAAGTTTAATGCATTTATTCAAACTCACTTTCTTCAGATTGCATGTCACCCATTTTATTATAAAAGCAGGAAGGGAATTGCAATGCTTAACAGAATTACCCATTATTAATCAATGTTTGTCTACTGTTTTTTAAATGTGAAATGTTTCTTGCCTAAATTAAAGCATAGAAATGGGTATAAATGGTTTGGGGGAAGATCAGTAGGAAAATTTGGTACAAACTGCATTATCTTTTGTCTCCAAGTTCACACTATGACAGTATCATGTTACTGGAAGGCATGGCAGTACCTTGAAAAGGCAGTAGAATTCCTTAGAGATGTTTTCTTTGCTAGCAGAATAGCTACTCTTCTCTTAAGCTGAATATCGGGTGTTTGGACCCTTGAGTCAAAGAGAAACATTTAGATGACTTAAAGTTGAGAGATTGAATTTCTGTTCTGATCTTGTAGTTGCTAGAGTTCAAATGAGAATGGAAAACAATCACATTTCCTCATTAGGCTCAACACATATTTAAGAAAACCATACAAACACAGCGCGAACAAAAAAATTTAGGATAAAGATGAGTACACTGTAAAGTGATCAGAGGTTCATTTGGAGCATAATCCCATACCACAGTAATACCTTTGGGCTATGATACAGCATACCAGCAGTTGAAAATGTGACTGTTTGGCAGTGGGCTACTTATCTCAAGTCTAGAGTACAAGTCTAGTAAATTAGATGAGGGAATTAGGTTTGCATTTTTATTGCATGTCATAAATGTTATGTAATGGGGATTTCTTTTTAAGTAATGGAGTAGTGGGAAACAGAGAAATTAGGTTCATCAGGAGAAATAAACTGCCTCCATGTAGACCAAGAGAAATATGTACAGCACTGAGCTGCAGGCTTGACTTCACAAAGATATATTTGAAGAATGAAAGTACTTTCACCTCACATTTCAGTCAAGATTGTATGTGAGTTACATGTCTCTGGTCCAACTTCATTAATATGGAATTTTAATAAGTGTAATTCACACAGCAGGGATAGGCATTATTAGTTTCTTTGATTCTTTCTTCTTCAGAAGGTCCACAAATCATAATAAAATAATAACAAGTATTTATATACCTTGAATAAATAAAGTTAGAACAGATAAAACATAATAAACTAGGCACATTTTTATTTGCACATGGTTTTTAATTTTTTGCACTATAATTTTATAGACTTTTAGATATATATGTCTCACTGTTGCTTCCTGATGTTATCAAGAAGTTGTTTGCTACATTTAGCAATCAAAGTTAGTTTTATTTAAGCATTTTCAGAGCAGTTTCTGTAATATCATCTGCTGGCAGTGACAAAGAAGTGCTCCTGTCTCAAAGGAGGGACAAAATGCCTATTAAATTAAAACAAACAAACAAACAAAAAATCACTTAACATTTCACTCTTACAATTTACTCTGAATTTGTGTCTTTGCTTTTATTAATATCTAAAAAAAAAAAAAAAAAAAAAAAAAAAA
>PPHD01004809.1:0-21316 GCA_002909625.1 Bambusicola thoracicus | reverse complement strand
CCTAAAGAAACACTGGGAAATTTACACCGTAATTGTAAAAATTGGGATCATATTTTCTATCCTTTGGTTTGCAACATCTACTTGATATCCTTCACCTTATATTTAGGCTGTCTCAGATAAGCAATTTGTAGTTGTTTTCAGGCAGGGATTCATAAAGTCTCTAAAGTGTGTTGTAGCAAAAGCCACTAAGCGTGCCTGAATTCAAGCAACACTGTGGGTAAACCAGTTGGTCTTCTGAAGTGACAGGAGATATGAACAAGGATCTACAAGGCTGTAGACCTTAACTGGAGCTTAACTTCTTATCTCTCTTGAGAGGGTGGTAAAGGCTGCTTCTCATGTTATCTGTCCTGCCCCTCTCCCAGAAGTTTCATTCCAAGTGTGGGTGTGGATGGATCTGACCAAACAGCTCTAGATTTCATCCTGGTGGTGAATAGTCCCAGCTTAACTCTAGGCTCAGCACTGTTTCCCATGCAGCTGATCTACTCCTGAGGCAGAGGCAGCAGTCAGGATGGACAGGTGGAAATTACTGCAGACATTTCAACTCATTAGTTAAAATTCTTATGCTAATAAGACAGGAGGCTGTTGAGATGTTTTCTTATTGCTATGAGCAGAATCCAGGTAATCATGAGACCAGAAGATCTCTATCAAAGAGCACAACAGAGCAGAAAAAAAAAACAAAAACAGTTGTTATATGCACCATGAAGCTAGGTGAAAATTATAAATGAATCGTCCAACTAGCTGTCTTACAACTGACAAGTGAATAGTATGAATGTCTTTTCCAGGAAAGCAGGAGACCAAGTTCATGGAATTATTAGCCACAGAAATAAATAAATAATCTGGAGCTAAGTAATATGTCACCTTTAACCCTCATTCAGCTTTTTAGAACACTTTTTCCTTTTATGAATTCTCTGTAGGTAGGATCCGAAAGGAAGAAAGACAAAGGCCAAAAAGCCCAATGACAGAAATACTGTATGACCCACACCATGATGGATAGGTCTTAATAAGCTAAGTTTTGGGAGATGAGTGAAATAATTACAAGTAAAGCAAAGAGGTTAGAATTAATTGGGCAAATAACAGCCAGATTTTTTTCCCCAGCCTAACATGTCTGACATAATTTTCTGTGAACTGTCATAAAAAACATACTTCCAGCTGTACAATTAAAGTTTATAAGACGTATTCTGACACTTTTGCACAACCTGTTTTATTTTGGGCTGACTTTATGAAATGAGTTACAATAAAGGGAGAAAAACAGATTTTTATGTTCATAGAAGGTATTGGCTCCCAACATTTTAACATTCAGAATTACATAAAATGCATTGCTCATATTTAATTAAAATGTATGTGGTAATTGTTCTAACAAAAATGTTTCTCTAAAGGGAAGGGAACGAGAGTGAACGTAATCTTGTTTCTGAGTTTTCTAGTTACTATATTCACAGCTATTTAAATTTAATGCCTTGTTACGCAGTGCACAGGGATTTCATTTTGTCTGTTTTATTGCCCAGTGTATTAGAGCAGTTTGCATAGCCTTTAATGTTTTGGTGTTAATTTATCATGGCTAATTTCCAGTTTTCAGGGAGAGCAACATAAACTAACTATAATAGAATAGCAGGTGCTTGTTGATAGCTTCTCAGACTTGGGAAGCAAAGCTTGTGTCAATAAAACACTACAGTGAATGTACAGGCAGTTTGGCTGTGAAAAATGGAAAAATGACTTTTTAACCCCACAAGTATCTTCTCTGATACATAAAACAATACCATCTTTGACTACATGACAGAAATATCTCTTGAACTGAGAATGTTAAGTTGCAAAAGTTCTCTGAACAGACTCGATCCAACTGCATATCATGCTGATTTCATGACATCTACTGTCTAATAAACTCATGTGCCAGATTAGTATGTGATTAGTAGACCAAATATCAGAGCTAGTAACTACGTCTACAGGGTAGACATCTGACAATAAAGGGGCTGAAGTACAATATTGCATGAGATTCAGGCCTACCTACTGGGATTAAAGTGTACGACCTAAATGCTCTTTTTTGTATTATCAAGAAGTTAAAATCAGGAATAAAAACACATTATATCCATAGTAATTCAATTCTTTCTGTCAGTGCTGCTACTCTACACTAAGGAATAGGCTCACTGATCCTGAATAAGTTCATATTCTCACTTAGAATCAAGCTTATGGTGTTACCACAGGAAAGCAAAGAGAAACAATACCAAAAACAACAACAAAAAAATGGTTCTGTATTGTTCTGAACTAACATGTTTCTTTTTAATAATTTAAAGTTGTGGCTCAATTATACAATTCTTATAATGTTTTATGTATAAAATAATTCTCATATGTTGTGTTTTGCTTTCTTGCTCATGGTCATGGTGATCAAAATAACTTCAGGACCTGTAGAAGCATCTAAATAGTTAAGTTGCTCAAATATTGTGGTAAATGACTTGCTAAGTCTTGATAACCAAGGACAAATTGAAAAGTTAAAAGAATGAGGGATGTATCTTACTTCTTCCTCAAGTATAAGCTACTATCTAAATTATGGTAATATGAATGCCAGTATCAAAAACCACCCTTATACCATATCTATCCCAGTCTTGCCTTAGGAAAGGGATGCATTTTACATCCTTAATTCTTTCTACAGGTTAGTTATTTCGTACGAGTAGGTAATTGTACATAAGAGGCATGTTTCCATCCTTACTTTGTATTTCCAATTTTATCCTTGTAAAAATATTCTAAGAAGATAGACTAGCAGAAAATATTTCAGCTAAACTACTTTGGTGATAATCTGAAAGAAGAAAGCAAGCAGGTAATCTAGGTGACAGAAACATATTTTGCACTAGAAATAGAAAATTGCTCTATTTTTCTAATCTTGGAACATTCTCAATCACAGACATGCAAAGAAATGAAGAGGATTTTTCATGACAAGTTATTTCTAACAATGTACATTATGATGGAACAGCAACTGTAAAGAGGAATGCTGTCTTTACTTACAGTGCTTATCTTCTGTTGTATTAATGCTCACTCAGCATGACAAAACCTTGTCTCATAAGTGCTTTTTAAAGGTCCAGGATGTAAAAAGTTTCTGTAAAAATGTTCTTAGTACTTTAAAGAATGTTTTTCCAATAATACAGCTTTCAGACTAAAAGTGAAAAGAAAAAGACATATGTTTTTATTAAACAAAAAAAAAAAAAAAAAAAAGAGGGAGAGAAAGAGAAAAAAAAGAGGGAGAGAAACGACTGTTAAACAAGCTTAAAATAATTAAAACAGGACAATAATAGATTTCCATGTTTTATCACTTTAAATGTTATCATTTCCTGATTTCAGGATTGCTATCTTGTATTAATGCACATTCTGTTAGTCTTCGGAAATGTATGAGGAGTCAGCAGTGCTTTTTACTGATACTGACTCAGCTTTCTGAGGCACAACTGAATTTGTTTTCAGTCTACTGTCATGTCTTCTATAATGCCATTGTCCCAGCATAGCTCTTGATTTGTCTGCCAGATGCGCTTCTTGCCAGGTATGGGAGAGCTGTTCCCTAAGTGTGAGGACATTACGCTGTTGTCTTGTTCACCAGACTAACCTGTTTTATTTCCATAAATACTACCCTGGTTTCATAGGTGTCTTTTAGGAATTATGATGCTAGTCTGAGTTCTTTTCCATAACTAGGATGTAAAGTAATTTTGTATGCCAGAGAACCGTGAAGCTTTTTTTCCTCTTGCATTTGGGCTCCTGTATGAATTTTCAGAAATCCAATAGAATCATAGAATCATAGAATCTCAAGGTTGGAAAAGACCTATACGATCATCTAGTCCAACCGTCCTCCCACTACCATTGCTAACACAAGTCACTAAACCATATCTTCTAGCTCCTCATCCAGACACCTCTTGAACACTGCCAGGGACGCCTCCCTGGGCAGGCCATTCCAGTGCCTGACCACTCTCAGAGAGAAAACGTTTTTCCTTATGTCTAACCTAAACCTCCTCTGGTACAATAAAGTCGAGGTGACACTGAAGATCTGTGAGAACCCGACATGAATAATGTATCTCCTGGCTCGTTTATGAAGATGCTTGTGGCACCTCAGCACCCTTCAGACCACCCTCCTCTTCCCTATTAAATACTGATGAAAACAAGCAGACAAGCAGAGGATTCAGAGTCAAAAAGGAAAAAGATGGGTTTTGAAGGGATGTGGGGAAAAGGGAGAGAGTTGAGTTAGGCATACGTAGGGAATACGTTCACATTTGTTCCACTTGTTTGGTACTCTAATTCTCAAACTGTCGCTGTGAGAGAATAAACAAATCAGTTAAAATAGTGTGATGTATAACAGCCATATGTGGTAGGCTGTACTGTAGATATGAGTTTTAGAACAGTCTTCCCCCATTTTTAGCTAACAAATTTCTCAACAACTCCCTCATAAGTTTGAATAGAAGGAGTGAAAACAGGATTTTTATCAGCTGGATATTTGAGAGTGGGCTTTGAGTGATTCATTTGGCTGAATTTCCTGATTAAAGAAGCTCTGAAGTTACTGTGAATTTGGTACTAGTTTTTTTGTTTGTTTGTTTGTTTGTTTGTTTTTTCTTTCCATTAACTGGTTAAGTTCTTCACAAATGTAGAAGGAGATAATGCTGTTCTCTCTTTTGACTGCAGAGGGAACCTTGCATTCCAAATCTCTAATGTTCCTTTGATGCATTTTTATTAGGAGTCTAAAACAAACTTAGTAGTCTAAAATAGATTATATGTGTTCTGCTTTTGTGTAAGAATATTATAATACACCCTCAGAGCTGTCTCTTTTTCTTAAGTGGACTGATGCAAGGAGTGAAATAGGGTTTTATAAGTAAGGTTACTTTGTCTTTTGTCTTCTTATTTTCGTGCAACTGCATGAAATATATGGAACTTGTGCAAATTTCATCAATAGAAATTGCTGCATAAGTTTGCTAGAATAATTTATGTTGTTTTAAACAGTTTAGAAATAAATGACACTTAAAGAGAGTTATCTAGCAATGTTCATTTTTACACAGTTTCAGATCAATCATCTATTAACATACAAAATAAAGTAGATAGAGAAATCTATTGCACTTTTGAGAGAGAGAAGCTGCATTTCTATTCAGAAATTTAATTCATCTGTGTACAAGGAGAGCTTTTTCAGATATATGAGATTATAGGTAGTCATCTTAATACAAATATAAAATATTTTCCATTAATTTAACTGTGATTGAACTACATATTCAGTTAGATAATCTCTTGCTCCAATTTATAGGAGGGACAGGAGGTTCTTTGATATATGTATCCCCGGCGTTAGATTAAGAAACAATGGTTCAGATGTTGGTTTATTACAAATCTTAATAAGGGAGATGGGGAAGGGGAGGATGGATGATTTAGGGTGATAGGGAAGGGAAGGTGAGTGATAGAAAAGATAGAAAGAGGCAAGAATTGCATAAACCGGGGATAATCACCACCAGGATTCAGCAGCAGTCCCGTTGCACGATGTTCCAACAGTCCAGGGCAAAAGTGCAGGGGGAGAGCAGCAGCAGTGTGGCTGGTCTTGGGCGGCAAGCAGGTGCAGGTACTGAGTAGGTCCAGGAAGAAGTCTGGGAGGAAGCAGCAGGTCTCCAGTAGCAGGCCCTGTAGAGTCCGTCATTATGCAGACCTTCTGTAGTGAGGGATCTGATGGCAGACACCTTCTCAGGGGCAGAGCAGCAGCAGAGAGGCTGGCCTTAGGCAGCAAGCAGGTAGAGCACAGAGGTAGTCCAGGAGGGAGAGGCAGGTCGTGAGGCTTCTCATGTCAGAAAACTTCTTCTTGTTCTTCTTCAGCATGCAGGTCTCAGGTTGTGAGGAATTTGTTGTCAGAAATCTCTTCTTCATGAGGAATCTATAGTCAGAAACCTAATCTCGTGGTTGTTCATCCCTTTTTTATCCTTTTTCTTATGCCAACGTGGCATTCCTGGGCACTTGGGTAACAGTTATGTGCAGCACCCCTTGAGATGGCTGCCTCCTTCGAGATATGCCCACAAAATAGACTGCTTCCTGGCCATTAAGCTCTGGTTTATCTCTCTTTCCTAACCTCTGGCCTTGTCCATGTGTGTCCTCCAGACAAAGGACTTCTCAACCCTTGATCAGAACTTGCTTGGACTTGTTCATCTGTGTTCCTCAGCAAGCTTTGAGAAAATGATGCAAAAGAGTAATCTCTTCCAGATAATGCCTTTAATATTGCTGAATAGTGTTTTCCTTTTGCCTACATACCAATTAGAGTAAGAATTCAAGGAGTATGATCTCCTGAATCAGGGGATCATAGCCTGGTTCATTCTTATATTTATTTTAAAATACTGAAATAACTGTTGGTCTGGTGAACGTTGCATACTTCTAACTAACTGTGCAATCTTTGGTGAGTTTTCTCCATGAAAAGCATTTCTTTCTACAATAGCAACATTATCTGGTATGCGGTGTCAAAACACTTGTTAACATTAAAGTGCGTAGGTTCAAATTTTTTCCTTCAAAAATATTGACTGTAAAATATTGGAGTAAAGATAAAAAAAATAGGAGTGTTTTTTTCCCTTAGTCTGCATTTATACTTCTATGTGTGGAAAATGGATAATAATAAACAAACCCTCCCAAAATTTCTCAGAATACAAGTACAAAATAAGTTTATATACAGTCATCCATCACTGATGAGTCAGCACGCAGTTTATCATTTCTAGAACATTATTATTTATAAGTGACTTAATTCTTGTGGCTATTGACCTTTAACTTTCAATTTAAAGTTGACTTCATGGCTAAGACTTGACTAAAATTTGAAACTTCTGGGGGACGAAATGTTTTAGTGTCTTCATTTAGGAATTACATTCATAATAGATTGTCAGACATGGCAAAGGGACAGGCAGCTCCAGATGGTGCTTTTGATGTCTGAAAAGTGTCTGTCTCTCTCTAAGGTAACAAAGAAATAAGTGTCTGAAGTTTGATAAATGGGAGTATGAGTGGTCTTTTCTCTATTATGATTAACTGGCAGCTCAAGATGTACAGCAGGATAGTTGTAGAATTAAACCATTGAAGAATGTCATAGATCAACTTAAAAAAGAATTTGTCATCTCTGTATATGAGAAATATTACAGCAAGTTCTAACAGCTGCAGCAGTACAACTTGAAGATAGCTCAGAAATAGTGTGTTGTTTCAGACAAACCAAGTTAGTACTGATACTTAAACCTGCTGGTTATATTTATAATCACCAAATGTTTACCTGCGCAAAATTGTTGGCCAAATTCAAACTGGGGACAGTATTTCACAGTGTTGTGCTAATTTTACATGAGGTCTGAACTTAACTCAGTTCTTAACAAGGCTAAAATGAAAATTAAAGGTTCACTATTTCACCTGTCTTTCAATTAAGAGGCAGTTAAATACAACTGATGCGCATCGAAAGCTGCACAAGGTCATTTACAAGGAAACGTAAACAGATGATGAGTAGTTGAGTTCTTGTTTACCACTTTTGCTATGGGGCACTGGGAAACTACAATGAAACAGGGCAGTCCTGTAACAAAACCTTACAGAACATGTCAGGAAAGAACATGAAGCACCAACCAAAGCATGCACCTTTTCAGAGTAAGGTTTTGTACATCACCTGTTTGTCACTGCACAGTTTTCATAATTGCTCCTCAGTGACTTGCAAGCCCAGTCTTCCAAAAGCAAAAGAGGTGAAATTAGGTCCACAGATAAATATTCTAGTTGGGAAATATGTTCTTGTCTCCCCTGATGTTGTTTGCAGCTGTGCAGTTGCTTTATTTTATATTTTAAAAATACACAGCCAACAGGTTTATGAGAAGTATTGTGTCTGTGTTTTGTAGCATTGTTATTATTTTAATTCAAGCTAGCTTACATGATGTAAATTATTAATGAGTTTGCTTTAAAGACTGAAGTGTGGCTTCAATAACCCTCCTATACATCCTCTAATTTAAACAAAACCTATATGTGTAAGTACTGTATAGCATCTGTAGTGTGTTTTGCATGCCCTGGATTGATTGCACCAAGACGACAAGCCACGTTCATATGATCTAAAGGGAGGACAGACTTCTGAAATAGCACTGACTGCTAAGTGGACAGATTACAGACGTTGCTACATGTAATCTGTGGAGCAACATTAAAGTTACTGTTCATGTAACCTCAGCTGAACAAAACTTCTGGCTTTGTCATTTATGGTATCAGTTGTCTTTTGAGAAACTTCATAGTTTCTACCGTAGCCACATGTTCTGTAGCTGTCAGTGCCAAATTAGTTGAAATGTAACTGGGTTATAGAAAAGTGTTTATTTCCATGTTGTTTTCTTTTTTTTTTCTTTTCTTTTTTTTTTTTTCTGTGATGGTACTTTTACTTCTTGCCATTTTATGCCTCAAATACTCGTATTGTCCTACTTATTTCCTATTATGATAGACGTAATAGCAGATTTGTCCCTGGAGTACCAATTTTACTATTTCTTTTTTTCTTTGGCTTCTGAAAGTATTTTCTTTCTACATCTATTTCTTACTATTCAATCTGTCCTTCCATATGTGTGATGCCTTATTTGCTTTTGGTTGGTGGCTGGGTTTAGATGTTCAGTGACAAGTAGGTTTACAAATGCCTTCTTCCATTACCCATGTGCTTTCCACTTGCACAGCTGGTTCTCAGTTCAGCTGTGATTCAGCTGCTCCATGCAGTTATTTGCTAGGGAAGAGTTTATTATTTTTTTTCTTTCTTGACAGTCAAATTAAGCTGAACAAAAGAATGAGTCCTTTAGCTGTTTTTGTGTAAATCATGTGAATGGTAGTACTGGAACACTTCCTAATACATCATTTAATATTTCACAAAAAGAAAGGTCTCTTGCATAAAAGTAAGATTTTACATAATTTTACCAGCAAAAAATATATTTTGTAATGTAAATGAAATGATTACTTACTGGGGAGACGCTTCAGAGGTTCATATTTATTTAAATACTAACCTTTATAACTTCTGAGGTACCATAAATATCCAAAGGACAGCAATGCTTTACCTGTTCAGAAATAAATGTTTCAGAATCTCCTCTGCTCATGTGCAGCCATAAAAATAAGTATCAATTCCTTAATAAAGAAACTTAAAGTCAGAAAATCAAATTTCTATTTGCAAGGCCATAGGAGAAAATAGTGCTGGGTTTTTGTTGTTGTTGTTGTTGTTGTTTGTTTTGTTTTTTAATGCTTCACACTATAAGTGCTGTTTTCCATTCATTTTTGATAACAGGTTTTTGTGCTAAGTTATTTCTTCTAAGCTATTTCTTCTGTTTCTTGTACTATTTCATACAGACTTTCAGATTAGGAAGGCCCATAAAATATCAGAGTGCAAATAATCTATTGTTATACAAACATTTCATAAATAATGCATGTCTGTGACACAAGGGAGCAAACATAACTTCCAAGGTAACCTTTCAAAACATTGATAAGCACATACAACAAAATTGATTCCCAGCTTTACAACTCTGATATGATAAGCAGACAAAATGGCAGCTTGTTTAAAGCACAGAAACAAAATAGTATCCTCAGGCATTGTTAGCTGTAAAGAAAGACTACAATTATAATAATTCTTGTGATCCATTGGGGTGCTAGGTCTAACTATAACCACAGCATTAGTAAAATGAGGAGAAAACTGGTATATATATTCCACTTCTGAAGATAGCACTGTTGACTTGCAGTACTTTGTGTAATGTTTTGTTATACCTTCCAGATGACACAGGTCAGAATGCAAAGAGTAGCATTTAAAAGGAAACTTTCTAATCAAATACTGATTAAAAGCACAACACATTTTTTTTCCTGCTATTCTTCACTTACTGTAGAACATGATTTTCATTTCATTTTGTGAGAACAAATCCTGAGCAGAATGTTGTCAATAATTATTTAGATTTCTTAAGTATATTTTATGTGGAGAACTTTTAATGAAAGAAAATCTCTTTGACTGTTATCTCTTTCTGTGATACTGTGTTCCATTCTCTTCTGAAGTCACTTAGACTGTAAAATGATCTCCCTGAAAATGTGTTGATGGTTTCAATTTTTTATCATCCTCTTTACACTTTTATCTTAAACAATGCATACTTTGAAACAATGTAAAGTAGAGGAAGATACAAAAATGTATTTGCGAATAATCATTTGAAAAAAAAAGCATGGAAATAGCGTAAGGTGTCTAAACAGATGAAAGTAAAGAAAGAAGATAATGGACAGAAGAAACAATAGGTAATTAAGTATGTGAATTATTATGCTCATATGCCTATTTTTAGTATATATTGCTATTTTAGTCTAATATTTACTATGGTTAAATCCACATATATCTTCACAACCATACTTTGTATTTTTTCTCCTTATGAACACCTATTTCACGTCTTTTATTTAGTTCTCTTTTGTTATATTTCAAGGAATAATGACGTTGGAAAAATGTCTTATATAGCAGTCAATACAAGATCCCAGAAAATAAAGCTGAAAATCTCACACAAAACTGTGGGTCCAGTCTTCCTAAAAATCACATATGATTATTTTTGGAGCCCTCCAGGCTTGCTAAATGGCATGGAAATAATTGATTTTAGTAGAAAATAAAAAAAATGTTTAAGCATCTTGCAGCATGCCTGTCTTTAAGGAGGCATGTATTATGTTGATATTCAATCAACAGCAGTTACCACCTAATGATGCCATGTCTAACTTATGGTATGCTACTGCTGAAAACCAGAATAATCTCATATCTTTAAAATATACTCTATTTCTAAGAGCTTTTTGGTAATGAAAAGAGTAACAAGAACCAGCAATAAAGTGAAACTACCTTACTATATAGTTCAAAAATAGAGCAATTGAAAAATATATAAATGTACACATGGTTCTTGAATATGGCAATATTGCTCTACCAGACAATGCTAAGTATAGTAAGTAGGGGGGAAGATCATTTGGGGCTAATTGCATTGAAAAACATAGTAAAATCTTGCATTTTTAGAAAACAAAGTATCTTTCTGATTATTTTGTCAGAGAACACACTTCTTGTCTATACTTTGTGTCCCAGTTGCTGGCTTTCAAATTCTGTTCAGCAATCTGGTTTCCTTGATAAGTTGCCTTATTATCAGAACTGACTTCCCTCACAAAGTTGTTTTTCCTTTTGTTCTGCTTTATCATTACACTGAGCATCTTCCCTCTCATCTGTCTGAAGAGACATTTAGAAAGGGTTTCTGTATGTAGTTCATATCCTAAGGGAAAGAGGACATCTTAGGAATGACAAATCATACCTCTTGTGTTTAAATAGCTTTACACAGCCCTGATTTAGGAAGACTTATAAACCTGTTGAAGGTGTGCATATGTCAAAATCTTCTGTATTAATTGTATTTTTGTATACTTTAATTACATCTAAGGTAGAATAGAAAAGATATCACATTCGAGGATGAAATTATTTACTTTTTCCCTTCAGACTGCAGGCCAAGCTTTTGATTTACTAGATTAGGTCTATTCAACATACTTACTTTTGTTTTCATGGTTGTTGCTTGCTCAGTCTATTTTATTTTTTAATGCTGATCTTTCTAGTACAGGTATTCTTTCCCATTATTTTACAAAGAAAATATTAGATATAACTGTTGTGGCAATAAATATGTCATACCTTATGAAAATAATCGTCATCCTAATACTGCTAGCTGAACATTTTTTATTTTTCTATGTTATTTCTATATTATATATTAAATCTATATTTATCTATATTTCTGTATTATTGTAGCAATTTTTGCTGTCCCTGAGTTACTCAGTGATTGTATTTTTTTTACCAGCATCAAAATTGATGATTAGCTTTTTAATGCATATTTATGTTTAAATATTACTTTATTTTGTATAAATACATTACTGTGTAACAATAGAAATTAAGCTATGTAAATAACTTCAATTTGGAGAGTTTTTTTTATTTTGTTTTGTTTTTGTTAAACAGAACAACATTTGGGATATTTAAAAATATTGTTTTAGGGTTCTCATGAAAAGGAAACCAAACACAGGCAGACACACACACAAAAAACCTCCAAGTAGTTATAAATCTTTCAACTTCCAAAATGAACATAGTATTTTGAAGATTTTTTCACTTTTCCACTCCAAAAATTCAGTTTCTGGCATAAAACTACCCACTAGTTTCAAGCAGTGTTTGGAAATATCATAGAATGGCTTACGTTGGAAGGGACCTTAAGGACCACCCAGCTTCAATCCACCTGCCATGGGCAGCTCTGACACCCACTAGATATGGCTGCACAAGGCCCCATGCAACCTGACTCCAGGGATGGGGCATCCACAGCTTCCCTGGACAACCTATTCTAAGTCCTCATCACCATCTGAGTAAAAGATTTTGTCCTAATATCTAACCTAAATCTCCCATCTTTCAGTTAAAAACAATTCCCTCATTCTTTTGCTGTCTGCCCATGCAAAAAGTCAGTCTCCCTCCCGATTAAGAGGTCATCATATGTATTGGAAGGCCTCAGTGAGGTCTCCCTGCAGCCTTCTCTTCTCCAGGCTTAACAACGCCAGGTACTTCAACCTCTCTTTGTGGGAAAGGTGCTCCACCCTCTGATCATACTTGAAGCCCTCCTCTGGACCCACTCCAGCAGCTTCATGTCTTTCTTGTGCTGGGTGCCCCAGGCCTGAAGGGTCCTCAATTTTATGTCAGAATGACTAAGAGTGATATTTTTTTACTCACCAGTCTTTGTTTTGTTATTAATTTGTCAATTTATTTTTCTGTTATGCTTTTTCTTCAGTTATAGAGTTTGTCAAAATTAATTTGTTGGAATACACTGTGTTCTAGGGTTATCTTTGGCACTGTGGTAATTCTCAGCAATGTTGGGTTAACATCCCAGTGGCAATCGCAGCAAGTAGTGTTGCTGATGTATTTAATACTTTATCTATTTTAATACAGTATAGCAGGTGGAAATTGGAAACAACCTGTCAGCAGCAGAGCAGCTCTCTGCAGGATGTAAGTATTTTATGAGAGCTATATAGATGGTAGGTAGATTATAAGGAATACAAATAATTATATGAAGTTTAAGAATCTGTGTTAAAGTGAAGATAAACAGACAACACAATGGTCAACTTCTACTTAAGATTCAGTAAGTGAATTTTTAACTGTGGCAGAAGACTGCCCAAACAAGAAAAAAATATAAAAAATAATTTTTAGTCTGTGACAGTTATTTTTGTTTCATTTAGATGTGGATACAGAGTTCGGTTTAGAAAGTGAATGTAAGTCAACACAGAACTTGAATATACTTCTGGTACACAGTCTTTAGAAGAAGACAAACAGTTTGGGAACAGACTTTAAGGAATACAATGATTAACGACTCTATACAAACTAGTCATAAGTCCATAGATTTGAGTAGGTTCTAAATGCTGATGGAGATGAACATGCTTTTATTTTCTGTCTTAATGTTGCAATCATTTTTGAATGTTCAAAATTATGTTGAACTTCTCTTTCCAAGAATGGTGCAGTGCTAATAATAAGAACATATTCACTAGTGCAGATAAGGTAATATTTCCTCTTTCCTCTTTTTTTTTTTGTTTTTTTTTTTTTTAAGATTGTAACAGAGATTAGGGGAGTTCGTGTTCAATTTTTTTTTTTTCTTTCAAAATGATCTAGTTTTTGAGTCACAGACAAGATACTAAAATAGTTAATTACCCAGCATTCAAGATAACTCTTTTATGCTGTCTGATGGATAATATGCCCACACAGGGTGCTATCTCAGGACATGGCCTGTTGGTAGTTCGACTTCAGTTTGGTGAACTGGTGTTTTATTTCAATGGGTTATTATAAGAATAACACAAGTAACACGAGGTGTTTTTTTGTTGTTGTTTTGTTTTTCCTGTACTACATTCTTTGTCAGAAGGGTTTCACATTGAGACTTATTTTGTTGTTCATCCTCTTTAGCTTGACTGGGATTTTAGGCTGTTTATGGGCATTATGGTTAGCAAGATCACACCAAACTCATCTGTAACTTCAAATCCCTGTCCCAGTACAGAGCCCAAGTACCTGTGAATCAGTGTGATTAGGGAGTTTACATCTCTCAGTTATTATGTTCATGATTCCAGCTACATAAGGTGAGAAAACTATGATTTTTTGAAGCATGAATAACATTTCTGTAGAAGTACACATTTTTTTTTTTTTTTTCCCAGCTTGGTAGAGACTGTATTTCATATGTAATTGTAGCAAGCCAACTCTGCTGGAGAATGATTTTAAATTAATTTCTGTTTCAAAATAACAACTGGGCCAGAGTCTGCAACAATTTCTTTAAGCTGTGGTCTAGTGATCGTTCCACAAGTAGCCATCGAGATTTAGTATGTTTGAGGATTTACTACTCTAAAGGATGATTAAAAAATTCACAGAGCAGCCAAAATAATGGATTTTATTAGTGTTCTTGATATATTTATGTGGAGCTGTTTCTGCTGTGCTGATTTTCTTATCTAGAGGAAGGCAGGTACTTGTACAAAAATAGTAAGAAGCACCTGAAGCCTTGACAACCCCATTCTCTGTCATATAACTGACCATGATGGAGGACAAAAGAAGAGGGACTGGCACATCCTTTTTTCTTTCCCTAAATCTCAAAGACAAAGATGTTGGAAATCAGAGTTTATATCCTGGAGGAAAGATATATTCAGTACTTTGACCTGTTTGGTGTAGTTACTGCTGACTGTTACCCAGAGGGAATTATGAATTGCAAGGTGTCAATCCAATTCAGCATGAAAGAGGAATGCAGAACATGGTTCATTTATTTTTAAGTTGAAGGAAATAATTAAAGTAAATTTGTTGTGTTTTTCAGCCTGCTCTAATTGCAACGCAGAACACTTCAAATGTATCTATTGCCAGATCTATTTGCATATTCAGTGTAAATTAAAATAATCATCCTGATTATCTGTCAAGATACAAGTAAAGTGATCATAAATAGATGGAATACAATATTCATTTTCCTATTGTAAAATGTTGCCTAAACTGAAGTATCATGGTTGCAGGAGTGAAATATGGATAAATATTAATCTATGAACTTGATTTTACATTTATACACCAAGCTTGTAAGTCACAGGAAGGTACATATAATATTTCATTCTGGCTTCATTAGTTTTGAGTAGTAAGGCTATAAATCTGTGACCTGTAACTAAGACCATTAATAACTGAAGTGTGCTGTTATGAAATCTGAGCTCAAAAAAAAAAGTATTGCTAGGAAATCTGAGCTCAACTTGTAAGAGTTTGTTTTAAAAGAAGCTGAAAATGTGAAATGAAAGACAGTAATAACAACTTACATTTTAAAAGATTAAGTGAGGGAATCTGACTAGAAATTCATGGAAAATAAAAACCCATACATCTGTTTGAACTCTTCCTATTTCTATTCTTTACTACATTTTAAAAAGCTTAACTCTTCTTTTTTAATGATATAATTTCCAGCAATATTATTTCACTTCTTAACATTGTGGTGGACAAAACAAAACAATTTATGTCATTTTCAGGACAGTAAACTTTTTTATTTTTTAAAGTATTTCAAATATTTTCTAGACATAGCTATTTTGGTGCAGAAAGCAACTATGTTTATTTCATACTTTTTTTTTTTTTTTTTTTTTTTTTTTTTTGGAGAAGCACAATAATTTGAAGGCCCAGAGTCTTCTAGACTTGTCTGTTCTCAAATTATTTTTTTGAAAAAAGGTGGAAATAAGGACACTAACACATCTATTATACTGAATAGGGAACCGTCAACACTGATGCAGGTGCAAAAGATAAGATAGGAGCAATGGAAAAGCATTAGAAATTATTCTCTTTTGATTAATCTTTCATGTCTGTTCTATGCTGATACAACTTAATTGTTTTCAGTGAAACTTGTTTACACAGGATTGAAATACAATTTATGTAAAAATTCCTTGAGTTCTGAATAAAATACTTAAATCTGCAATTTGCCAAGTATAATAATCATGTATACTCACAAAAACAAGATTTTGCAGCTCTGAGTTCTCAGTTGCTATCTTTTCACTTAGATTTATAACGTGCAGTTAATAATGCAAGTATAACAAGCACAAGTACTAGATCAAGTGCAGATATTCAGATATTGAGCCTATATACAGGAAGGGAGTAAACTCTTTGAAACAGTAGATGACAGCAGGATAAGGGGGAACGGTTTTAAGTTGAAAGAGGGAAGGAGGGGTGGGGGGAGGTGGGGGACGACACTTTATCAGCCACTGGTAGCCAGTGTTAGCCAGCCCAGGCTTCATTTAATTTCTCGCTGTCAGTTGAATTACTCTCTGGTACTCTCCAGATGTTAAGGTCTCTGATCCTGCATCCTAGTATAAGTAAAGGAAATGAGCAGCAGCTAGAATGAGCTAGCACAGGCTGGCATGTGGAGGTAGCAGTGACTGGAAGATGTAAAACAGAGCAGAACAGCACCATGTGGAGCCTTGAGTAATACAAGAAGTTTGAGATTAGGCCATAATCACTGAATTCATTGACTTCCCAAATAATTAGAAGTTCTCATATATTGAGTATTGTGAAAATTACTAGGCTTATGTTTTAGCTAGAATTTAGGGAATTTCATAGTAAACTTTATTAGTCTTTTTGTTGTTTTTCAGTGGAATTTACTAACGTAATAAAGACAAATATAAATCTATATACCACATCCCTCAACAAACAGCATCATCAGCCAATTCTTTGAACTTATGACTCATGAAAATATTGTTTATGCAGTTTGGTGTGACAAATAAGCCATGATGTTTCAAGGAACACTGAATAGATGGACTTGAGATTCTACACCTCCAAATACACTTTTAAAACCAGGCAGAAAGAAATAAGATAGGAATTTATTTATTTGTTTGTTTATTTATTTAATTGGAGAAGTCAGGAATCTTGCTTGGAAACACTGAGCTTCAGTGTAGAAGAAATGCTTTTCTGTCCTAGCAGCCGAGAATGCAGAAATGACGCAACTAGTACAGTGTCTAAGCAGAGACAGTGAATAGGTAATTGAATCGTACCTAATTGCAGTGAGATGCGTCACTATGAGACCTTTTTTTTTTCAAACAAAACTAGAAGCATAGCTTTTATGGGTTTTGCTTATATCGGTGCTTGAAGAAATTCAGTTGGCTCATGCATTGCTTTGCTCACCCTGGAAAAGTTCATAAGCACTGTTATGATTGTTATGATTTGCCTCTTTGCTATGTAGTTTCATTTGCTGCTGTGATTAGCAAAGTAGCTGTGTTACAACATGTTTAATGAAGATTCTGATGAGAGATACTCTTTAAAAAATCTGAAATACTCACTGTTTTGTCAGTTTTAGCTGTTGATCAGAAAAAGGATACATTCAAAATGTAGGTATAGGAACTGGACTGATGACTGTGATTAAAATGTGTAAATGATCTTAGTGTGCTCTGAGCAAGAAGGCTCAAACCCCTATAATAAATTATCTAGGTCTCAGTAAGTGTCTTATCCTTCCCTAATGTCTTTCTATTAGAATAATAGAACTTGCTAGAAAAGAGGTGCTGACTTTGGAAAATAGAAGATATAGGTCAGATTTGTCTAAGGCCAGAACATTTCTAATAACTCTTGTGACAGACAAGAGGGTCAAATACCCCTTCACGTCTGTCTGGTTTAGATTATGAACAAAATTCTATAGACAGCTGAATATACAGCCTGATATAAGGATATTGTTTTTCTTTCCCTGTGCCTGTGAGGGGATATGTGGGAAATAAATGAGTGAGCACAGTCCTGAAATGTTTGTTCAACAAGCATGAAGAATAAGATTGGATCAGGCTAACTGTCCTGTCTGTGTCAGGCAAAACCTCCCAGCTCAGATGGGAAAAGCACTGCAGGAAATTGATGCATAATTAAATCTTTAATTAATATATTGATTTAAAGCAAATTTCTTCACTCTGTTTTACCTATCGGTAATGCATTTTTTCCATGTTGTATGTAATAGAATGTGGTCTGTGCTTAGGGATAAAATTGAAGCAACAGTTTCAAGTAATTTCTTTGAAGTACTCGTCTATAAAGGAAAAGTAAAACAAATAAACAAAAAAAAGGGCTACTTCTGAATTCACCTTTATCTCACATATAAAATTCAATAAAATAGTACCCTTTTAATGAAAGCATCCAGTTTAATCTACTGGAGATCATTCTAGTGTCTATCAAACTTTCCCAAAACTAATACACTGACCCTTCACATCAGCAGAAATTATATAGGATGAATTATACAGGATGACACATCAGTGTAAGTGTATATTCAAAGTAAACAGTATCAATAAAAAGTATCAAATATATTCAGAATTACAGAACCTGTCCTACTTTGAGACATGGAGTATTGAATTTTGAGTATTGAATTGGCATTATTTTTAAAGTATTGATTCTCACCCTTTCTGTTTATAAGTTGTTTTTTATTCATTTGTTAAACTACTTTCCTCATTATCTCTAAATACTTAAAATTTGTTAATTTCTCTTTAAAGTATTTGGATGTATTTTATCAGAAAACATAGAGTTTGAGTTTGGCATTTTCTTCTGCCTAATCTTCCACAAACTGTTTGGTTTTTCCAGGTATAATGAGTTCATTTTCATGCTTATGAGTCTTTAGTAGCACGGTAGGATATGTTGGAGGTAAGGAATATCACAGAATCACAGAACTGAGATATGTGAACATAAACAGCAGCCATGTGGTCGCGACAAGTTGTTCATTAACAACACATACATATGAAATTGCATTACATTTCAATGAATCATTCCTTTTATTCATATTTTTTATATATCTACATGTAGCAGAAATGCTAAGTCATGGCCTGAAACAGTGATTGTGGTGGGAAGGCAGGGCCAACCCAGGGGAGCTCAGGTGCATGCAAGGCACCTGAGTGACTGGAAGCGGTGGACCCAGGATCCACCTCTTCCCAGACCTCATATAAGGGTTGGCAGTGGAGGTGAGGGTTGAGGAGGTGTTGGAGATTTCTGTTTGCCTGAGGTCTACCAAAAGTAAGTAGCTCTTTTCCTTTATTTCTGTATCTGCAGCTGCTGCATTTGGGCTTGCTCTTGTTTGCTGTAGTTAGAGACTTTGCTGTCCCACTATTATCACAGTATTTTCTATGCTGCTATAGTGTTATGGGTATGTTTTTTTTTCAATAGATAAGGCATGACTGGAGAGATGTTTCCAAAGGGATGATCATTATGAGTGCTTTTCCTATCTTTCAAGGGAAATAAGACTATGCTCTTCTGAAACGGAAGTCTTGTAAAGTAATGTCATGGCTATGTTTCTAGGAAAGAAATATCAGCAATATAGAAGAGGCCCTTCTTGCCTTTGACAATTTAGTGTATATAACATTCATTGAATAAAACTTTTCAGTCATTAAAACAGAAAGATAAAAAGCATTATGTCTGAGAACATCCATTTGACTGCATTAGTGTTTTTTCTAAGTTGTTTTTTCACTATTTTTTTAAAGTGGTGTTCTCTTTTAAGATAAGGTTTCCAAGTCACACAGATGCTGTCACTTTTCTTGAACTATATCTGTAGTTCTTATGATTACTACTTGAGTCTTAAATAACCAGTGTAACTGGACTAGGAAAATTGCATGCGGCTTTTCTTAAAGTAATCTCTTCTCCTGATCAAGCCCATTTATATATGTACTAATATAAAAGGATAAAGTACAATATTATTCACATTGAAGCTGGTGCCACAGCTCCCACTGACACCTCTCTATAAGCTATAATATCAAATACTCCTTCAATTTATGCACCAAGCAAAGAACTGAAAATAATTTAGTTGTCGTTGTAAACATTCCCATACTTTACAAATGCTATGTATTTTCTTATGTGAAATACTTGTTTTTATTTGCATGTAACTGTTGCCATAGACAAGAAAACTTTACAGGATACTACTGAATTTCTAAGATAACTTACATTTCTACAAGTAATTTGAAGCATATTTATTACAATGAGACTTACTTTATTTTTTAACAGTACGTGTGATGAAATGATGTCTACACACACAGAGTTACCAAAGTAGATCATAGCTTAAACTCTTCCACTTACAAATATATTGCAAGAGAAAAAGCTGTAGCTCAAGGCAGATATGACCCACTAATGATTCAGAAAGTTACAGCAGGATACTTTTCTGATTGTTGTCTCTTCCTCTGTTCTTACTGAAGTCCTCTCCAGCTTCTCTTGAGTGACTTTAGATCATGTCCATCAAGAGCAGATCAGATTCTTCAGGTTTTGGACCGAATATTTTTTGGATCTAAATCAGATAAGATACTACTTATTGAACATCTTGGTCTGCTTCCTAGAGTGTGTGTATTTGTGATATGCTCTTGGGAGATAAAGAAAGCAATCTGTATAGATCTGCCTTTCCCAAAAATAATACACTGGTGCTTCATATCAGCAGAAATTATATGGGATGACTGCATCACTGTAAGTGTACATTCAAAGTAAACATATAACAAAAAAATGGCTGAAAGTATCAAATACATTCAGAGTTAGAGAACTTTTCAGAGTGAATCAAGGAAGATAAATTATCACCTTTGCTTCTACTGCACAGGGAGTTTTTTAGCTCTGGAGATGAATAAACCGCTATTTAACATCTATTGACGATCTCATGATTCCTAAAATACTGCTGTGGCCTTGTAATCTGGAGCAGCTTAAAGTATGCTTATATTAGCTGTTAACACCTACATTTTCAGTGTGGATTCCATGTGTTCACAGTAATATCTCCAAGAAATTATGGGTGAATCATGAAATCTTGCTTTTCATTCACTTTTTTTTTTTTCTGGAACAACAAACTTTTTTTTTTTAAACAAACCTTAATCAGCCAAATATCTAAAGTAGTATAAAGTTAAGTCATTATTTTAAAGCACAAGATAGTTTCAGAGGATGGTATGTACTGTTCTGAACTAGGTGTTTCCAGAGTGTGATTCAACCAAGCTTCTATGCTCTCCTTTCTCTTTGGCAGCTTATGTGAAAGAAGATGATTCTCATCCTTATGTTTTTTCAATTGCATAGGGTTACTGAGTGTGACTACTGACTTTTTTGGGGGGGGTTTTGATGTATGGAAGGGCTAGTAAGAGGTTAACCTTAAAGTGAAATGGATTGAAAGGCAAAATTGGCTCAGTAGAGGTCGTTTGTGAGTAGATGTTCTATATATAATTTTCCACAATGCTTATGGTGTTATACAAAATGTGCATATAGATAATAAGCTAAAAGATTAGTAGATAGCCAACTGCTTTTCAGATGTATTAAACAAGACTAGAAGAATAAAAGTTAACTTCATTACAAATTTGTAGTTAATTTTGAATTGCTGGCTTTTTCCTCTTACACACATCCAAATAGTTTTTAAGTTGCTCTGTT
>PPHD01004808.1:0-24923 GCA_002909625.1 Bambusicola thoracicus | reverse complement strand
TGTTTTGTTTTGTTTTTTTTTTTTTTCTTTTTTTTTCCTTTTGAATTAATGCACAGAAAGGGCTAAAAAAGAGGAAACTTCACTGTAGTGCCAAGTGAAGGAATCAGGAACTCTTGCCTTAAAGACACTTTGTTTCTCTGGTCCCTTGAGAATGGCTGGTGTTGGCCATGAGAACGAGAAACTTGCTATGAAAGGAAGAGGACTCAGGATGGTGGCAGTGGCTGTGGGCTGCTGCAACTCTGCTCTCATGAAGAGCACATTGCCTGCTTTATTTCCATGCCTCTTTCTGGCATTACAAAAGCGTGTTACAAATTTTACAGAGAAGGGGAGGAAGGAAGAAAAGGGGAAAGGGGCCAAGTGTGCTGGCCTAGGGCTCTGCAGTCCTATTTGTCCTCTGATATTCTTCCAGCTCTGATTTCCGGTCCATGGCGAGTTGCAGCTCTTGCTTGATGATTTGGATCTGCTTCTCCAGCTCCGTGAGCTCTTGCATCACTGAGGTCCTAGCAATACTGAGGGACTCTGCTTTCCCGTTGGTTGTTAAAGAAGCCGGAGCCTCCCTCCTCACCTGTGGCAGGGGGATGTCTTGGTGCTGTCGGACCGTCACCTCATTTTGCCCTTCGTCAGTGCAGATGTACTTTTTCCGGTGACAGTTGCCTGTGTTGGCGGTATTCCACACAGCATGCTGGCTGTTCCCTATGTGGGACCTGCACAGAGGTGTGAGAGTTAGCACAAAATCAGAGCCTTCTCTTATGTGTACGCATCCCTTCCCCGTGAACAATCCCACCTGAGAAATATGATGCTGCTGTTATCAATCATACGCATTCTTTCTTTGTTTTTAATTATTACTACTCAGAAGCACAATTTATGAACACAAATAGCCAAATGTTCGTGGTGAACTGCAGCAAAGATTCGAAAAGAATCAATAAATTCAAGTTCCCACAATTTTTTTTTTTAGCTTAGTCACTGAATTGCAGTCCTCTCAGCTCCACATAGGATGACTTAAGTCTTCCTCCAAAGCTCTCTGAAAGCCTTGTGGATGCAATATCCAAAGTTTGTTACAGCATTAACATGATGCAATTTGTTCTCATGGAGGAGGGAGGGGGATGCCTCGAGTTGGTGTGCAGAGACAAAGGGGAAAATGTGTTATTTCTTGTTGAAAGCTCCCTGTGCTTTGAAGAAATGGACATGACTTAATCCAAACCTTGCAGCATAGCAACATGAGCTTCCCAGTGGAAGTCACTCATTATCACTGTCATTTGTGATGTATTTTTCTTTCTCAAATTGAAGCTCTATGATAAAACATTAGTTACTGCCACAGCTCCTGCCGCTTGTGGCTGGCTGGTCTGGGGAGCTGACTTTAACAAAGGCCCCAAACCGCAATTAGCACTTGAATTTCAACAAGCAAATGAAACCCTTTAGAGTTCAGCCACTGAGGTTGAGAAGTTCTCTCCCAGCACAGACTTTAACAAGTTTTGGAAAGTTGCGACCAGAATAGTTTCCTCTCTGAGGTAAACACAAGTCCATAATACAAATTCTTTCCACCTCTTTTCTGTACCTTGTTGCCTGTAATAACTACACAGTCCTCAGCAGGAGCAAAGTAAAGTGTAATAATACAACTCATCTGAAAGTTCTGGCCTGCATCTTGATGTGCAGGTGTACATTACAAGCTGGGCACCACACTACTAGGTGTCATGAGTTAAACTCACCACAATACTGTGCAAATGGCAGCTCAGACCACACTCAGACCACCATGCAGAAACACACATGGGCTGGGCGCTGTGCAACCAGAGTTTGTGGGGCAGCAGCACATGCCCTGTCTGAATGGTGAAATAATACCTGTGCAGTTCTTTCTCAGAGCTGTTCACTGTAGGGCTTTTGGACACCACCTGCAAAGTTTCTGCACTGCTCAATACATGGCAAATAGTTCAGCCCATCATTTTTTAATTGTCAAGGATACAAACAGATGATCTGGATCAATCTAGAAGCCTGTAAGTGTTTCTTATATTTGCCGACACTGGCGCAGCAGTAATGAACCGAGCAAAATTTACGTGTTCTGGCCAGACTGAAGTTATGTGGGGTTTCAGTCATACCAAACACACAGCAGCAGCCAGGAAGACTTTTTTTTTTCTGCATTCTATCTCTACCCATCTGCAGAAAAGCAACAACTGGCGCCAGTGTCTTTAAAAAGTGCACCAGTAGTTCTGAGTTACTGAGCAAATGTTTAGTTTTAAACTAAAATGCCTTGTGGTCCTTATTTCAATAGGTAAGTCAGACTGTCTGCTCTTCACAGCACATGGGCTATGAACACACAAGGCAAATTTGTAACCTACTTTTTTAATAACAAGAGTTGAGACAAAGGCTTTTGACAGGGATCACATATTTTTTTTTTTCAGGTTTTTTTAGTACTTATTCTGAAAAATAATAAAGTTGAAAGCTTTTTAAACATACGTACCACCAGATCTGGCATTCACTGTGCAGCTACTATACAGGGCCTATTCATCTCCTGGTTCTTACACGAGGAAAACCAACAGCAACAGACCTAAAAATCTGAAAAGCCTGTGCTTTGAATGGAGTGCTTTTATTCTATAAGGGAAATCATGAAAGAACAAGATTTCTAGATTTAATGCTTTCTGTTGGAAACAGCTCATTTTTGCTTCACTTCCTTGTCATGCCTTTTATTTCTTTGTTGTTGTTGTTCTTATGTTTGACGTGTATTAGATCCATAAATAGATATCCTGGCAGAGAGCACTTCATATCACAGTAATTTCTGTAGTTTGCTTTAAAGGCATTCAAAAATTCCTACCTCTTTTCTGCTCGTTTTGTCTTAGTCTGGCGTCTGTCCTCAATAAATGAACTGTTCAGGGCACGATGTAATCTCTGGAGGGAAAAGAAGAAAATAAATTACTAAAAGCAAGATTAAAAATAGCTCCATAAATACATAAACAATTTGGGCTTTGTGTGATGGACTTAAGCATAAATTATTTTGCATTTTCAAGGCTACAAGCAATGTCTGCGCTTTGTCATTACAACAGTCTTTTTTTCCCATGGTTTCCTCAGAAAGGGCACTCTGAAAGGTGGATAGGTAGTTGGCAAACAATCCTTGGTGTTAGAATTATTCAGAAGAAAAGTGGTTCTTAGCGAACAGTGTTATTTTCTAAAGAAGCTCTTTCACTTACTGCTTGAAAGCAATAGAAGCTCTTATTTTCTGTGCCGTTTTCTGCATCGTAACCTCTTCCTTTACAGCAAACACCTAGAGCAATTTTCTTCCATTATATTCCTTAGAATAATGGTATAAACTAGCCAGCACCTCCTGCACACATCAAAATTTGGGAATCTGCTGTAATAAGATAAAATCTTCCAGACTAGGACAACACTGTTCTTTTGGGTGTCCAAAAAAATCTGTAAGGTTAAAAGTGCAAATGGAAAAGTCCCTTCTGTAGGCTTTGCACTTACGAGTATTTTTAGCAATTCCTATATACTTCTGATTTCACCCTTAAGTGAACCTCTTCAAATTCCAGTAGCTGCTGCTATCCTTCCAATGCCATTTATGTCATTTATTGTTCTTTTCCAATCAGCCCAACATGACTTTCATGGGTTCACTACTGGATTCTTACCTGGCTTGTATGGAGCCAGTACTTCATCTTGGATTTCTTCTTGATTCGTGGTAACACCAGTCTGTACACTATGTGCTCCCCAATGGTAGTAAGAATGGATAAGACAAACCCAATGCACAACATCACAAAGAGCCCAGAAAAGTGCTTGATGCCCATTTGCAGTGTCTGTGAATAAAATCAAAAGGGGAAGTTAATGAAGGAAGCTGCCGGCTTATTTTAACACAGTTATATCTTATTATTTGGAAATGTGGTCTGACTGGATACACACCAGTGAAGTACAGCAGAACAGTCTGGATCCTGGTCACAACAAAGCCCTTCTGTGCTGCATGGCTACTTGAGAACCTGATGTTTAGTCACAGCACGTGGGAGTGACATTTGGGCCATACAGAGAGATTTTTGTCACTGTGATGTCCTGCTAATGAGATGAAGTGCTGAACATAGCAGAATCCTGTACTTGTGGTGTCTTTTCACTTGCATTTGTAAAAGCAAATACTGCTTCAAGGAATACAGTCAATGAACTGTAGAGCAAATCTTTCATCAGCTAAGGCTGAGCTAAGACTATTCCTATTTTCTGAGAACTGACCACTAACTGCCTTTTTCATGCTCTGCCCTTGATGGAAGGTCGTGGAAAAAACGTTCTGAAGTAGTAGCACAAACATAGCATCCCTCCACTCGTTACGTTAACATAACTGTGTTATAAAAACAGAAGCACTCTCACCTAGACTTCCCCTGACGCACCCTTTTCATGTACAGTAGGAAGTCATTAACTAATTTGAATCTCTTCTTGACTTTAATCACATCTGAAGACTGTGGAAGCATGTACAGCAGCAGTCTGTACCAGAACTACCTGCACTCCAATATGTGGGTCAGGCATGCATGCTATGTATTTTTATTTTCATGCCACCATAACCCACGTATGAATTCATCAGCAACTTAATAACTCTCCCTAATAATTACTGCCCAAATGCTAGTTGGGAAATATTTCCAAGAATATAAATGTTACCCTTGTCTTTCTATTGAAGAACGTTAGTCACCACATTAGTAAGAACTGCATGGTAGGGCTATGTGCCAGGAGATACCACCTGGGATGATGCTGTCACACCTTGAATAATTGACCTGTGCATTCCGTGAGTTTGTTGTTTGTGTGGTGGGCACAGGGACTGTGTTTTGTTAGCACTACAACCATGCAATCTAGAAAATAAACTGGATTTAGTTCAAAGCTAGATCACAGAATTATAGGATCATTAAGGTTGGTAAAAGCCTCTAAGATCACCAAGTCCAACCAGCAACCCATCCCCACCATGCCCACTAACCATGTCCCTCAGTGCTCTATCTCCGCGTTTCTTGAACACCTCTAGGAATGGTGACTCCACCACCTCCCATTGGTGGGGGCAGACCATTTCAATGCATCACCACAACAAGAAACTGTTCCTAATATCCAACCTGTGATAAATCACAATGTTTGGTAAATGTTGCTAAGAGGTCATTTTAAGCTGAAGAGTTAATTCGTGATGAGTCCACTGAAATTGAAGACTCTGTAATCTCTCTCTTTTTTTTAATTTTTTTTTACTGAGTTACTGATAGCAGTATTTCTCTCTCCTGGTTTCTATGCTTGGTTTCTGTTCTTTAGAACACAATGATAGGAAGCAGTGTAACACATTTCTTTAACAAGAACGGATCTTCAGCAGAGTGAACACATCTATGCTGCGCTGGCAATAGACCGTGGCAACTGCAGTGGGAATTCCTGCACACCTGAGACGTCTCCTCCAGCTTGAGGTTGCTGATTGATGCCATTCTAGTACTAACTGCAGAAAGAACAGTTGGCCAGCTCTTCACATGAAAAACAACTCCGTTGTCTACAGTAAAGTGTGCTGATTTATGCTGATGAGGGTCTGGCTCACTGTCCTGTCAGCTCTGCAGAATAGTTTTCTACCTTCCTTGGAAATAGGAGAAAGAAATTCCAACCCTGGCATCCCAGATGTGTTTTTCACTTGTAATGAATAGCTTCTGAAATTGTCCCAAACAAGACATCTTTCACTGGGAAGGGCAATGCCAAAACAAGGCTTCAACAGTATTTCATCTAGCAATAAAAAAGATAACACTCTGAAAGAGCTACCTGATAAAGGCTGAACATCAGAGGGAAATCTTGAGAATAAATCGCGTGCAAAGAGTTAGAGGAGAAATAACACCGTGTGTCTGACAGTCTGAGGGAGGATCTACATTGAAGTCAGCAGACTTACGTACCCTTCTAAGAAGGTAATTTATCAGCTCTTCACAATTATTCAAGAAGCACACATATGTTCAGTAATAGAGGAAACCACCTGGTAGAGGTGCCTCTCCTTTCCATTGTATCACGCTGATCACTGTCAAAGCAGCAAGCTCCAATACTTCTCTGTGTAGTTCTTTTACATTTGTGGGTGTGTATATAGATTATATTTGCAAACAGCAGCAATAGACTGCATTCTCTCTATACCATTGCATTCCTCTCTGCTGAAGTGATCAGGTGCCTAAGTCCTTTGCTGACAACATAAAACCAGCAAATGCCTTCTATTCTGCAATGCTTTTTAGCAATAAAAGCTCATAACGCACCGTATTCTCTATTAAACAAAGGTGAAAGTACAGTTCTCCCTCCACATTTGTAATCACAAATTGAGGAGGTAGCTCCCTGCCTTTTAGAAGCAACTCAATTACGCTCATGTGGTGGCTCTGAAGCAATAAGCAACTACAGTCAGTCAGATAATTCCATCTAATGGGCGGTGAAGACATGCTGGCAACAGCCTCTAAGTCATCTGCTGCCTACAAATGGGGAAATTGGCAGTTTGTGGAAACCAACAAATCCAAGTACAGAGGTGGAGGTATCTGCCTTTTTATATATCCTCAGAGACACATTTCTGGTTCACTGACCTATGTCTCCAATTGCTACCTAAATAGTTCCTGCTGCCTCTTCCAGAGCTGTTTCCTTTTTTCTCTGGGCACTGAGAAGGCAGGTGATGCAGAAAGCTCGATTCTTGTTTTCTGTTTGTAGGGGAAAGCATGCAAAAAAACAGCACATGGTGTTTCATTATTGGATTTAATGTGCAAAACTCCTGCTTTACCCCTCGTTACAAGAGGCAGCAAATAATTTTCTCTCCTTGATTGTACTGAGAGCAGTGAATAGGACATCAAACAATCCAAGGTCTAGCTTTGACTAGTAAGAATCCTCTAAAGATTTCTGTGGGTTCCTTGCAGGTTGGCAGCACAGCACAGCTATTAATGCTACGCAGTGCTGAACACAAGCACTAAGAAGGGATGTCATGTTTGTATTAGCTATAATAATAAAATAAGCTAGCCTTTTCGATAGCGTTTTCCCCTCAAAGATTTTAAGAAGCTTTCGTGAGATCAGGCAGTGAGATATTACAGCACCTTTGCAAAATTCCTCTGAAGAAAGAATTATTTCCAGCTTTGCTAGGGATAAATGGATATAAAGGGCAGATTTTTAAAGACATTTGGGCATCTCTGTAGATTTCCAAAATCCTGCTGACAGTGATGCATGTATTTAGGTTAGCAGACAGTATTGAAAGCTGTCCCTGTCCCCATATTGTGACATTTCCTGTAGCTACAGACAGGCATTCATCTATTCATTTATCCATCCTCCATTCATCCATTCATCCATTCATTCTTCATTCACTTCTTTATTATTCTTATGGCTTTGTGTGCTTTCAAAGAAGTGGCAGCAGTGAAGTAATATATATTTAATCTCTTTAGAGAGATTATCCATGGCAAAGACGAGTGACTATAGCTTCAGGGTATCAAGTGCCAAATTTTAAGATGCTGTAAATAATTTTGTCTCACATTACCAAGACAAGTTCCTTTCCCCCCTTGAGGAAAGTTTTGCACAGAACTGGAAAAAACTCTCTTCTGTAATCAATCCTTTTCGTTTAACTCATCCATTACTCAACTCCTGTCAGTAGTTGGAAGAACAACAACAAACATACCATCAGAACTAGGCAGTGGGCTGTCTGTTTCTGTAACATTACAGGCTGATGAATTGGGAGTAATAATTCTGCCTCCTCACATACACAACTTTCTTCTCCGTTTGGACAGGTGAATCTAAATCTGATATTCCTTTTCCAAGAGGCTCAAAAGCGCTTTTCCATACTCTGCTGCAAGACTCAATACTCATGTACTTGTTTCTTTAGGACCATGTGGAAAGCAGTTTTCTTCCCACAAAGATACAACCCCTCTGCAATGTAGTGTCTGTCACTTTGTGACAACCTTCATGGTCAAGTTTCCAGTCCTGCAGTGAGCAAGGGCCAGCTCTCCTCCCCACACACTATATGTGCAGGCTGAGGAAATCTTGATAGCAATAACTTTGTTCCTACTCTTGGTATTGTTTTACATGGACTGATAACAAGTTATAACCACATGTGACTGATGGAGGCTTTTCCTGATTAGCTAAAAAAGTACAGGCATTGCTCTTCTTCTTGTGGAGGCGTCTGCATGGCCCTCCTTTGATATCTGCAGCGCACCAGGGACAAGCAAGTAAAGCAGAGCTTCAGGGAGATGGGGAGAAACCCAGCTGTTGTCAAGTGACAACAAAATGGGATCCTTGAGGACACTAGTCAAAACTTGGAGCACAAAGATGGACTGCCAGATGACAGTGGGGTAAAATCATGGCAGGATGAACTAGGCACTGACTGATGGTGCATCCTGTGAGTTACTGAGGCCAAGGATCACCGATGCAGGCACAAGACACAGCAAGCCAAGTTTGGGCAAGTTTCTTCAAAGACTCCAGAGAACAGCCATTAGTAGATTCCACCACTGATGAGAGAGGGAGAAAGGATGAAGGGACCGTGGTGACGCTGCATGCAATACAGGATAGTGTGACTTTTTATTCCTTCTATTATTAGTTAGGACTGAACTGCCAGTCCGTGTGCCAGCCAGTCTGTAAGTTCCAGAGCTTCAGTTATGTGACGCTTAAGAATGGAGAATAATCAAACTTTTCAAGTGAAATGGAAGTTAAAATTTAAACTACATTTTTGAAAATGTACCTTAAAAGCTATGAAGTAGTCTGTATGTATAGCTAGCTGCCCCCAACAGCTGACCATCCCCTGGATCACAATGGGCCTTTCTCTTTCATACTGTCCTGAGAAACCTCTCAGTGCCAGCTAACCTCCTGAGCACTCTACCCTAATCATTACTAACTGGTCCTAACAGTAAAGACCACTGCTAACTGATGTGCAGCTTTCCTGTTCAGGTTATCCATTGCTTTTAGTAACAGTTGCTCAGTGCTCAAGCTGTTCCACTCCCATGAGCAGGAAGCTGCAAAGTTGCCAGTTCCCATAAGTTCCATTGGAAGAAGGAATTTGCAGCTCCCCCTTGGTTCATGCTTTTCTTGACTAGCTATTCTATGATTCATGCTGACATGGCAATGGGGAGAAGAACAGCGGACTGAGGAATGTCTAAGTGTATTACAAGTAAACTGAAAATGCCAGACAGTTATTAGGTCCAGCTATAACATATGTATGTGTAACTGCTGGCCACCCTTCCACACAATGCTGTGCTCCAGACAGAGGCACACAAAGAAATATGTTTGAGACCATTCTACACAAGGAGTATTCACGCACTGACCAGCAACCAGTAGGAACAGTCACCACTACCAGCCACTGCTTTCTGGACAATAAAAAGCTTGTTCTTATAACAAAACTAACAAATTCTGTTTTAATTCTAGGGTCTGGCATCAGAAGAGATGGATAGACAGCATTTCCCTGGTGCAAATATAAGAATCGGGAGAAAGAACAAGGAAAGGGAGCTGAAGGTGCAGAGGTATCAAAATGTTCAGAGTGGAGGAAGCTGGAGTCTGAATCATCAGAAGACTTTGTTGGTATCTAGAAGGGAAGAAGCTAGGGAAAGATACAGGCTTGGACAGGGAGCATTCTCTTCATGTCTTCTGCATGACTGCCAAACTGTCGCTAATATAATCTTAAGCACTTAATGCACGTGACACATTTAATTGAAACTTCTGACAGCATCTTTTGGGGGTGCTATGGCTAGGCTTTTGGGCATGGGTATCACACGTAAATGTAAGTGACACTAATGTGGTAAAGCTGCCTTCCATGTGCTTGAAGCCTCTGAACCACAGAAGCTCATGTCACATTTTCAGACTTAATGCAGGGTCGCTTTTAATTTAGAAGACACAGGGTTCTGCCTTGCCCTGACTTTAGACTGTTCCAAAAGACAGTTTTTCTGGCAAATCTTTGACTTCTCTGCCCTCTTATAGAATGCAAACACTTACTAAAAGTATTTAATTGCTTCACTGGGAATTAATAACAAGGTAAGCCTGTCTCTCCAGTTTTAAGACAGTTGGGGTAATTAATATCATTGCCATCTGGTAATTTTCATGTGATGTAATTCAAAAGATTGTGTTAAAGTGCAGAGTTAAAAAAGGCCACTGAGTGAAGTGCTTGTCAGGAACACATTTGTAAGCTCCATTAAAAGCAAATTCCTCCAACACCTGTCTTGTTAGATCATACAATCTTCAGATAACCCAGATCAAAAATAGCAGCGAATACACATTTGACTACACTTTTTTTTCCCCCCTTTTTTTTTTGTGCGTGCGTGTTGAAGCAATCACACAAAACTGACTAAACTGAATAAAAACAAACTGGATTTTCAGACGATCACTGAAGAGCAGGAGTCAGAGGAGCCTAGGAGCCAGAGCTTCCCTTTCAGCAGAAACGGGCCATGCTACAATGGGCCATGCTACCACGTTCCAGGGCAGCAGGAGGGTTGGTTTAATACTTGGCTGGACCTGCTCTGAAGAGGAGACAACATACTCCTAGCCCTGTGTTTTGTACCACTGAGAACATGTAACTGATGTCTTCTGGAACGCCTCTGAGTTAAAAATCTATGTTCTGAGTGGCAGGCATGCTGGATCTTTTGATTTCTCAGCACTTTATCTTTTTTACTTGACAGTCTTGAGAACTTGAGAAAAACCGCTATTCCGATAAGAGCAGTCTTTTTTCTCATAAATAATGCCTACATCTTCATCTGCCATGAGCTGGCATAACTCCTCTGATTTAATACCAGTCTGTAAATCCATGAGGATTTGCTTCCATTTCCTGTAACTGTGCTTTGACACGAGAACTGCTTCTTGTCAGTACTCAGCACTGTCTCTTGGTGGGCCACTTCTAGTATGAACTCCAGTTTTTGGTATAACAACCTGCTACCCATGCTAGGAGTGGCCAGGGTTATGTCAGTAACTTCGGATGTATTCAATTCCTGCTGTCTCTGCTTCTTTCGCTTCTGTCATTCTTTGTGCTGGCTGCTTCAGCCACCACTGCAGCGTGAGATGGTCCAGAATGCATGGCAGTGGTGATATACATAATGGAGTGGAGTCAGACAGATCTGTTGTACAGCCAGCAGATCACTTTTTTTAACGCAACATTACATATCCTGATGTGCTCTCTGACGCGTGCGCTGCAAACCTAACTTAGCAGCGCAGCCTTGCTGATGTTTTCTGTGTGCTCTGACCTCAATGCTGCTGAGAGTAATGACTTCTGCTTCTGATGCTTAATGCTTCCCTGCAGCTGCATGCCATCTCTATGTCTATGTCATGTGGAGAAGGAGGGGAAATAATTGGCAAGTTGGGCGCATCCTCAGCACTTTCAGTTAGGTCACCCATCATTCATCACTTACCTCTGTGACAGCAAAGCTTCTTTTCCCACAAGGAACAACTTTGTACCACTTGTCATGCAGAACATCCATGAAGCCATGGGATTTGTACTGGCTTATCAGCTCGGAGATGTTGGAGGTGAGCGGAGAGTTGGGGGGAAGACCAATGCCGTATCCTGGAAAGAAAAACAACACTCATCTCTCTTACTGGCTTTTTTTGCTCACATGCATTGTTTTATAGTATCAACTGCCAGCATGGCAGAGCAGGTTGGTGTTCAAACCTGGATGCTTCCCATGGATTGAAAATGCTGAGATGACACTTCTTGGTGAGTAAAATACCTTAATACAAACAGGGTATGTAACTTCAAAACGATTACATTCACAAAAGTAGTATGTAAAAATGGAGAATCACAAACCTATGACGTCTGTCCGGACAGATGAATAAATCTGTCGTGTGTCCAGAAGCACAGCCTCCACACTGCTTTTACCATCGGTTCTTCTGGTTTACATTGCTTTAACAATGCGGAGGGGCCTTAATGCCAAGTAAATGACTACGTGACCCCTTTACAATGCTAGAGCAGTGGATGTGACTCTAGTGTCAGATGTGGCATGTTTTCTTCCTGTGAATTTTCTGATGAGAAGCCACATGCAGGCCCATGGGAGCAGTCTGTATTCTTCTCACCACAATTTAAGCCCCAGGGGCTGGGCTTTCCATTACTGCGATTCTGCTCTGGACAGAATTGAATGATTATGTGTTCTTTGGCCACTTCAGGTGCTGGTACAGGACTCAGCCTAAGTGCAGCTGGGTTCAGGAACTATAAATATGACCTGCTACTTTAGAGAGGGGTATATATTGTGCCTATATTTGTACCTGAATATATCTGCTAACACTGAAGAAATGGTTTCAGAGAAAGCACACTTAGGGCTCATTAAATACCACATTTTCAGCACTTTTAACTGTTTCACAGTTGGGTGCTATAAAGACCAGGTCTTTTAAAATGTATATTTGAGGGTTGCTTTTTTTTTTCTGTCTTGAAGCTCTCTGTAACTGACTCAAAGTTGTGAAAACTGGTGGGTTTCCTTCAGTAGAGATGACCTGAGACTGACAGAACTACACGTGCACAGTGGAAAATGCTGCTGCACACATGTCCTGCCTTCAGCCTGAACATCTGAGCACCTGTCCTTCTCTATAACCCAAAGATGGGAAGAATATGGATTGCTTTCAAGTCTGTGGAGTGAATTCAAACAGGAAGCACTGACAGAGTGAAATTAAACATTCTACAAAATCTCTTGAGCTGTTGGCTTGTAGCTGAAATTATTAAATCACTTGGCTTCCATCAGTCCTCCTTCCTTCTGCCTTCCTCTTTCGGCTGCAACAATTCTTTAGATTGTTTTAACGTACAATGGCAGCAGCCAGCCAGAGCAATTGCTCTTGAAGGGAGGGAAGGAGGAGCTTCAATCACTTTCACTGCCCATCTATCACAAAAGTGATTCCTGAAGACTAACAGTGTCTGCTCGTGCTGCAGGTGGCTCCTGACCAGCCCTGCTTCCAGGCTGCCTTCTGCTCTGCCCCTCTGAATACACTAGGACTGCAGGACCAGTAAGGCTCTGCAATTCTTATGCAGTTAGCGACAGATCCAACAGGGATCCCGCCTGGCCTTTAGAAAGGGAATAGTGAAACTGTGGAATGGCATTCTGAATGCATTTCAGTGAATTCTGGAAAGAGAGCCTAGAGAAGCAAGCCTTATCTCAGGAGCAGCTTTATTTCAGTGAGAGCAGTGGGATGGGCCGTGCCTCCTGCCTGCTGGAGACAGACCATATGAGCACTGAATAATTCCTATACAGAGTATGGCAACAGATGGTGTGATGATCTGAAAGCTCAAAAAACACACAAAAAAGGGCAAAGCCTTGGTTCTGCTTAATCACTGAGAATGCTTCCCAATTAGCTTCAAGGGGTCCTCAGTTTCACATAAACAATTTCAATCAGAATACTGAATTACAATAAAGCGAATGCAACATATGTGAAATAGAGCATCATGCTGTAAAATTCATTATTACCTTCAATGGCAAAGGGCTTTCCCACAGTTAGAAGCTTGCAGTCGGCATCTATGGATACTTCGTAGTCCAAGAGTGCTTTATCCATAATGAAGGCATCAAGTTTCTCTGGGTCATTCCTGCATTCAGTATCAAAGTCACAAACAGAATCACTTCACAGTCCTAGACTCAGTGGTGTGCACTGAACATTTATCTGTCTGGTTCTCTGGAGGCACAGCAAAGGGAATCAGGGACTGCTACTTTAAATGCAAAACTGATAGACATTTTGAAGGAGAGAACTGTGCATGGAAGACGCAGCCTTTGTGCACCCAGAGCAGGGCAGCAAGACTAGGGCTTATTTCACTCTCATGAAATACCTGATCTGAAAAATGGAAAACACTACAAGCAAGACTTTGGCTCAGCTGAAAAGCAGCACACAGCATTATTGAAAGAGAAGAACAAAAACTGCTGATACACTTGTGCTGTCTTGGTTTTCTTTGTGATGTTGAAATTGTAGTCATTAGAGCAAAAATGCAAGAGGATAACTCATACAAAAGTAAGCGTTCCTCTTCCTTTCTCCCAAGCATGCGGTAAATTAATTTCCTTCACCCAGATCAGCTCTTCTCTGTGCTCTGCCTTCATGAATGCAGAGGATTCAATTTTACTAACCTAATGATTAGCGAATAGCACACCTGCAAAAGCTGGTGGTACAAAGGAACAGTTGCACTGCAAACTCTCATGTGACCAAAGGGCTGCACCCTCCATCCTCTCTTGTTTCTATAAGGGTCAGGATGTTCTCCTAATGAGAAGTTACATCACATTATTGATTTTATAGAATGATTCCTGCTTAACCCAAGCAAAGAACTGCCTGTATCTTATCATTAAGATGGCTCTAGGAAAAATGTGTAAAAAGAAAGCAACTTCTGGTGGAAGTTCCTGAGTCCATCCATTATGCAACTTCTGTGCGTAAAATGAAGTATTCCGGGTGTGTCATCACTTCTGCAGTGTCCTAGCAGAGAGAATCAATTGTATGATTCCAGATTGATGGCCACAACTGTCTCTGAAACATAAGGACATTACGATTCCCTAAAGCAAGTTCCAGTGTTTATTACTTTTTACATGTCTAATGCTTTTATTCATTGTAATGACAAGTGCTCAAAGGGTTCTTCTCCCTGACAAACTCTACTGCTAGCATGCTGAAGATGCTGAGGATCTTCATTCTCAACTTTTGCCTGGATCACAATGTTTTTTTTCTGAGCATTCATCACTGCCTGTTGAAGGTCTCTCACACACAGAAGACTGCCGGGATTTAAACAGTGCCTATGCTTAATGGCAGCCTAGCAGTTAATGCAGTGTACTGCTTACTGTGCTCTCCAAGCACCCCTCCATCCAGGTGATTACACACTTGCTGAACTGACTGTAAGCTCATCACCACCTCACTGTCATGCATTCTGGCCAGCGGACCAGATGTGCTGTTGCATGCAGAGGCTCACTTTAGATATGCTACTCCATCCGGAGTTGCAGGGACGTTGTACCGTCGCATGTACTCATGCATCTCGGGGAAGCTTTGCCTCACGTAGTCTTCTGCACTGCTTTCACGCACGGTTCCAAAGCGAAACCCCTGCGACGGGTGATGGAGCTAAGGAGGTGAAATTACAGATTAGCAGCATCATTCACACAGGGTAACTTGGTCTCATTTGTGAAAGTTTGTCATGAAATTCTCAGCATTCATAGGCCTGTATCAAATGTTTTCCTAGAGCCAGCCTGCCACTCCACAGAAGTTCATACAGACTTACCAGGTGGCTGATCAGCCTGTTTATGTACTCAGGATTTTCTCCACACCATGAAATATCTTTCCCTTGAGACCCCAAAATCTAGGTGTGCTATAATTTGTCTTAAAACCAGTGAAAGTTTCAGCAAGTATCAGGGCAAGCCTCTATACATGCTAGGATCCATTTCCTGAAGCTCTGGATAGTCAGCAGTCTGTGCTCTGGAACAATATTGACTCCTTAAGAATGAAGTTTGCTCTTCTGCAGAAGGGTAGCACCATCTTTTCATTTCTAGAAACCGAGAAATCAAGTTCCAGACCACTTCTGTCTTTACTATCATTCTCTGCAGAGAAACCAAGGGCTGAGTAGCTGTGGACATTAAGTCTTCCTTGGCAGAACAGAGGAGAATACCCTCAGTACAGCCAGTTACACGTACCATTTTTGTACAGAACACAGATACAGTTGTGGCAAACTGGTTTTACCTTGTGTATTCAAGTCCTGAATTGCTTAGATGTTCACAAATTTCAGAGACCTGTGTTTTTACAGTATCCTCTTTAACTTGGGAGCATTTAATAAATCTGATAGGGAAATTTTAATGGTAGTGGAGCACAGCTTAGGCAGTGACCCCTAGTAAGCCAAACAATGCCCCAAGATAGCTGCGTGTTGCCAATAGCAGGCTGATTGGAAGGCCTACAGCAATGTGCCTGCCTCCAAAAAGTCAAGATTTCAGAGCACAGGAAGCCAAATAAAGCTAATGCTGAAGAAGATGTGTACTGCTTGCTTCCTAGGAAGCTGAAGGTCTCCACAGCAGTCTGTAATGATGATCTCACCATGATGGCCATGCTCTGCTTTGCAAAGAGCAAGCAGAGAGGCATTCTGCCAATCCATCTGTCTCCCTGCATTATTATCTATGCAAACGAGAGTGCAGAGGAACACAAAGTTGTACAGAAGACTTTCCTCACTCTTCAATGACACTGTGGATAAAAGACTCTTCCTGGCTTTTAGAAGAATAACAGGTACAATGGAAACTCATGATCATCTAGTTCAGTCTGAAAAGGAATAGAGAGGGTATTTCAATAGTATTCTGATATCATGAAACCTGTAGTTTATTTCTGGAAAGTGGGCAGGTGCTTTCCACATTGTGCTCTGCTGACCTGGCTCTTGTGTCACAACCCAGAAATAAGCCCTGCAAGTCTGCGGACATGGAGTGAGCCTGAGCATGTTTTTTGAGTTGTCCTGGCCTGGATGACAGCAGGATGAACAATGCAGGGACTGCCTCCATCAGGAGCTGGCCACAGAGCACACTGTGCCAGAAGGTCTGTGGGCGCAGAGGGAAATGTTCTTGCCTGTAAGTGTGGAAGCAGCATTTAAGTGCCAGAAGACATAAATAACAGAGAGTGGTTCTGTGACAATACATCGTGGAGCCTTCCAGCACAATGTTGTCCATACAAATCTAGGCCTAGTCTAACTTCCACATACTGAAAATAACTTCCATAAAGAGTGAGCTTGGACTGGGCTCCATGTATTTATGCTGTCCTAAGAAGCTTATCGCCACAATAAAAGTCAGTTCTTCAGGTTTTATTTATTGTCAGTTTCAGTGAAGAAGCAAACATCACTAGGTCTAGACTCTGACCCATATTAACCTTCCAAGACAGCTTAGGTATTTGCTGTGACATTTGCGGTCCACCTAATGATGGCAACTGCAGTGCAACAACCCATCTGCAGTGATGGCTGTTGCCTGAACTCACTGGAAAGCATCTCACTCTGTCACCAGCGCAACAAATCTAGCCTCCATGGGAAAGACAGGAACAAAGGAAATAATTGAGCCTATCTCAATTTAATTTTCTGTTCCAAAAGTTTTACTGAGGACTTTCCGTGCTTTGCTCTGTGTTGGGCACACTGACAAATTTCACCACAAATAATAACAACAGAGGAACATGGATTAGATCAGAACTCCATCTGGCTTAATATCCTGTCTCTAGCAACACCATATGCCTGGTGTAAAGTCTGGAAAAGTCTGCGTAGGAAAGTTGTGCAGTGATCCTTTGCACACAGTGCTCTTCCTGCTTCCAGCATTCCATGTTTTTTCTTAAGAATAATCATGTGTCTGCAAGTCTGTATTTGGCGACTCTTCACTCCTTTTATGAAGGATAAATCTTAATAGTATTCTAATCCTGTATGCCTCGTGTCACTTCTGCTTTCTTAGTGCTGCTTATTCACATGAGAAAAAGGCTTACTTTCAGCTATACTGAGCAGCAGACTAACAAAGCAAAATGCTGCCAAAAGCAGATAATGGACTACCTGCACTACTCTTGCTGCCTAATCCACTAAGGCTCCTGAGGGCTACTTGCTTCAGCAGAAGATAAAAACTTCAGGATGGAAACAAGGCTCTTCAGCTTTCATTGTGTTGTCACTGCTGCCTTCCTACTTTCTGTAGTCATCATCTCTGGGAAGGTTCTATGAAAAGATGGAAACCACAAGTATCTGTATGCTAAGAGTGCAGGTAAATGGCAGCCTTCGTGTGAGTCTCACCTTAGTAATTGTCTTTTTAGATTTTTTCTTTCCTGCTTCTCATGCTGTTTCTTCTGTGTTTCTCAGACTTGATGAGTTCTGTAACAGAAGCGTCTTTCCAAAAACAGATCACAGGATCCTAATGCCTAGGACTTAGAGAAACTCCTGGAAACCTGACTCTAAAAAAACCCACTTCTGAAGAATCACAATCCGAAGATTTAGAAGTGTATTTATTTTTTAAACTGGTGATTGAGGGAGATACTTAACTTACTGTTGTTATCAATAATAGCAAATATAAAGGCTGTCTCACTCAGCAGATACAGCTGTCCAAGTTATAGGCATTTCTGATATGCAGAGACTACATTTCTGTGTAAACTCTACTGAAATTTTTTACTCTGTGCCTAGCCAGTATGGAAGGTGAATAACCATCACAAAGCACGCCTTGGGCACCAGGATCTGCTGACAATGTTTTTAATGACCTGGAGATGCTGGTGATGCTACTGTGTTTAAAATAAATGAATGCAATGGCTGCAGATCCATCACCAAGTGGTGGTCTGAGCTGTCTTGATACTCAGCTCAGTTAACATTACAGGAACCCTCCGAAATCAGGTATCTATCTATTGCTGCAAGAAATTGAAGGAACAGCGTTTATTTTCATCTAGAGAGAAGCTTTCAGCCTCTTCAGAGCAAAAAATTCACACTCTGATAATGCACTGAACTATAAAGACAGCTACAGGTACAGAACATATCCCTCTTTATTCATCTCCTTCTCTGCCAGACCTCCCTTCTGAAGGCCTAGGAGAAAAAGAAATCAACCTTTATTCCAAAAGGATCACTGCTCCTGAATGTAAGGGGTCCTCAGCGAGTAGTACACTTCCATGCACTGCACAGGAACTGAGCATTGCTGCCATGCGAGGGACTTACTTCTGCTTAAGCTTACAGTTGGATGTTAGCCAGCAATACCACCATCACAAACTGCACACTGCAGTGCACAGCAATGGATGCAGAGAAGCAGAAGAGCACCACCGGAAGCTGCTGGAGGATGGAACAGAGCCCTGGTGTGCTGGAGGGATCTGGGTGCATGCAGTGTGGTCAAGAACTGAAGGCAGATGGCTGGTTTGCAGCCATTCAGACTGAGTCCTCCCAAAATGAATTGTTCTGTAAATACTGTTGGTAAGATCATCACTGTAAAAGCTGAATATAAGAGATACCTGACATTTCCAGAGGCTAACTAAAGCTCTAGGCTGCATCCCACTGGAATATGATATCTGTGCTGGCCTGGCAACGTAATAGAATGCATAAAAACACATTTATTGAGTAGTTAAAATATTTCTTGGGTTAAAAAGCTATTTAGTGTTGGTAGTTAGTGGCTCTCCTAAAAAAAGCTGAATACTACCAGCTAACAATAGCACTTTTGCAGCTCAAATGGCAGAGATCAGTGATTTCCCAGAATCACAGAATTGGAGGGGCTGGAAGGGATTTCTGGAGATTGAGTCAAATCTTCCTGCTAAAGCAAATCTATCATATTCTGCATTAGTAAAGTGAATTGTGTTTTATATCTGAAGCACTGGTGCATACCGTAAATGACTATGCTAATTCAGTGCGTCCCAAATTTATAAAACCATCTCCTCTCTACTGTGAGAGCTGCTGCATGTGAGGCTGTGAGACATGTGGTGCCTCCCATTCAGACCTGGGTTAGTGTCTGGGACCAACTCAAGAAAGAAAATATGGCCATGAGAGCCCGTGCAGGAGAGGGATGCAGCGCCAGATAGAGCTGAGCACTCAGCTTCTTCAGCCTGTAGTCTGACTGCATGTATGCGGGGCTGTGAAATGCAGGGCCTAATGATCCTGGTGCATAGATCTAACGCAGACAGATCAGGAAGATGACCCATCTTCTGTGAAGACAGAACTCTTGGGAGGCCTACAAAATGCTGCTGGGAAGAGCAAGATGTAGGTGCAGAAGGCTAAAGACCTTTGGAAATGAGTAGGCTTTCTGTACCTGGGGCCCCTGAGGATATTCATCTACTGTGGGGTTCATGGGTTATGCCAGTATTTCTAAGGACAAATCTCACTGTGAAAGAAAATATGGTATCCAAGGTAGGGGTAATGTGATTGCTTCCAAGTACTGAGGAGGTAAAGTGGTGGTTGGGGTCACTTCAGTGCTGAGGCAAGGAGGTCATGTAGCATCCAAGAAAAACCCAGAGCTCTGCAGATCATTCAGCCTCTATGAAAGCTCCAGGAAAAGCTTTGGGATGCCTCAGAGTTTTCTTGTATAACACCATGCTACTAAACAAATGATGTTTGTGCTGCTGACTGCTGAAAGCAAATACCGCAGATACCAGTTCCACTGGCTTGCCACCTTACTTCTGCATGTTCTTAGTTTCCGTCGTGTTGTTAAAACATCTGCTGAGTGGGAAGTGGAGAGCTTGTGTTTTATTTGGGAAGATGTTGAGAAGAACTGGGTATATACATACATCTATGCCTTGGGGTGCCAATTATGCATGAAAATACCAATGTGATAAAACCACAGGAGCAGAAACAAAAAAATAAAATCCTAAATGTCAGGGATTTTGAATTACTTGGCACATTCCAGTTTATGTAATACAGTGCCACTGCATTTAGTACCATCAGCCAGGCTGAGATCACCTAGGCTCAGACTTGCAAATACTTAGGCATAGAAATGTCCTGTTCAAGTTGGGATTTAAAACTGAAAATGCATGAGATGCTGCTAGGAGTTGACATAATCCAAAGTTTGGCTGTTAGGTTGTGGGCCTTTGTAGCAGACTCTGACTTCTGAATGAACTTTCATTGCTGTATAACTAGACTGGGCTCAAAGACTTTTCCCCTCTGGTGCCCTGCTCACTTTATCAACCATCATTTTGAGGTTTGCATCACATTTGGTTGTCATATACTTTTGCTGTGTTTAGGAAGCCTTACGTGTTCAGAATATAAATACGGTGGAAAGATTACCTCAGTCCCAGAAAGGCAACCAATGGCATAGGTGAAGTGAACCTACCCAGTGAGAAGGGCAGTTTTTTCTTGTAGAAGTTCTGTATCACATCCTTATGGTTCTCCTGAGAAACTACCTTTCTGCATGCGTATGTGGGTACGGGAGAGAAGCTGTACTGGGACTGCCTAACTGATAGCAGTGCTTCCTCTGTACTTCTGTCAATTTTAATAGAAGTCTGTCACTGAGACAGGAGATGCTGGACTGTGTCAAGACTACTTAACAAATGGAACACAATGGGGTCAGGGCTGAAGCATGAGCTGGCCAGGTGGATTTCTGGCTTTGCTTCCTTCCAATCCTGTGGAGCTTGAGCTTGCGGGGAACTGTGAAGAGATAAAGAACTTCTTGACAGAGTCTGCTAGAAAGTGAAATTATGGCTATCTCCAATAAGCAGAGAGATCAACATTATCCATACATGACTGACATCCAGGAAATGCCTTCCCAGCAATTGACTGATGGGGTGCAGTACCTGTCTCACTGACTTTGATTCAAGACTGTTTTGTGCACCTTGATAGCTAGTGGGAGGAGGAATGCTTCTGGGGTTCCGTTTCTAATTAGCACCTTAAATCATCAGCATGATTTCATCATTCATACAAAATTCACCTCCATGAAGAGGACAACGTGCAGTGGGATGCAGTGGTAGTGACTGCACCCCGAGCGAGAGATGCAGAGGTCACACAGATTCAGCTTTTAGTGCCACCTATGATACTGCCTTTCAATTTTAAGAGGGTGCAGAAAGGGTAAACATAGCTGAAGGCACTCTCCTAACTTTTACAAAAACTTCTGAGGAAGAACTGTTGTAAAAAGGCCTCAGTAGCTCTGCCTCATGGTATTGCTGGCTGCTTGGTGTAACACCTTCTGAAGTGTTTAATGGTCACTGCATCCATCAGCAGCTGTGCTGCAAGTGCCAGCATGATCTGCACCAGGGAATTGCTGCAGACTTTGGAGAAAATGTTCAGTTTCAGCTGTTAATCGCTATTGAGTAGTGGCATCAAGTGATCTGCTCTGCTGTGAAGAACTGATACGCTTTTAGAGTTCTGATGCTATGCCATAAGCCTTTAGGAAGCAGTAGATTTTTATTCTGCCTTATGTAACCCACAAACGTACATGGTCATATAGCTTCTAGTGACAGACTTCTCATGACCCACTGACAGAAGAAATGCAACTGCTAATACTGAACAAAGTTTCAGGGTAAAAAGAACAAAACAAATGAAATTTTAAAAATACCTACAAAGTAGAACTCTGTTCATGGGCTGTTCCTTACTTATCCACAAGAATATCAGAAAGCTAACTCCAGTGAATATTTACGGGTTGCAGAGGGGATGAAAGAAAATTATTCATAGTGAAGCACATGAATTTCATGTTTGGGCAGATGAAAATTCACAGCTGAACTTCTGGAAGAGTAAGCTCTGTTTAGAAGCTGTCCCGTGTGTTTGGGCTTGAGATGCGGAGGTGTTCCCAGGGTCCCCAGGAGATGGTGCATGCAGGATACGTCTGAAAGCTCTCCTTCCTTTCTCCATTGCGTAAAGTGTCAGCAGAGCAGATTCTGAGCTTGCCAGGATAATGTCAGATTTTGTTAAAATCCTGTAATTTTGAATCCAGCTCAACTAGGTCATTAGTTGGCATAAATCTTTACAGCTCCACTGAAGTAAATGAGCAGATTTGAGAACCAATGCACTGTACTGAGAGTTTTTTCTCCTGTATCTCAACATGACTGCAAACGAAAAATAAAGTCTACCTTAGGTCTCTTCAAAACATAACAGTTCTTTATTGACACTCCTTTTGTGAGTGATAAGAATAAATGTTAAGATCTGCTCTACTTCCCTATGTGCTGCAGAAGCTTGGGACTCGAGCCTGAGCAGGTATTAATTTCTAAGGATTGCTCTGCTGATTGAGTTTCTGGGCAATATCTTAGCACAAAAAGCTCTGTAATAACAAACCAGTGGTGAATATAAACTTAAGGGTGCATTTATCTCTGTTTTTAACATCCCTTTTTGGTTTGGATAGAGCGATCTTTCAGCTGGGATTTATTCCAGAAAAGTTGACAACTGCAAGATAGTATGTGTAAACAGTTATAAGCAAAGTCCATAGGCTGAGGGAAAAACAAGGGATGTAATTCCCAGCAGACAACACATCACTGCTTCCAGTTAACTTTAGTGGCACAAAGCAGCCATAAAAATGCTCCAGACTGTCACTTCAACTACTGTGTTCTTCTGCTTCCCACCTGTAAATAGGGTTAATGCTGCTTTAATATCAAGTCCTTCCCAGTCAGAAAGAGAGCTACTTGGCTGATTATGTCTTCCACACCAAAAAGACATGGGGCATTTCTGGCTCCATAATTACCCTTCATCTTCCCTCCAGGCTATAACATTTGCTGATGGAAAGTATTTGAAGAGCTCTCCAATTCTATGGGCTGGAGAAGCACACCTAATATCACAGTAGCATATCATGTAGGGTAGCTTCCTCGCCAAGTTTCAGAACAACCATCTTTTACATCATTTTTCTTAGAAGTTCCTCCTGCTCCAGCTGTCAGTTGCTGGTTGGTAAGAGCCATGCTGTCAGTCCCAGCCATATGGGCACTCATCCCTATGTTGCACTACACTGATATGGCAAGGACAGCATTCTGCACTTGGTGGGAAAGGGAAGACAGCAGTTTCATGGTGGAAGTGGGAGACTGGTCAGAAGAAATTAAGGAATCAATTTTGAACACTGAAGCATGCGTTAAGACCGAGGTGTAAAATACAACGATGGGTTCATTTGGAGGCCATGACTTTTTGCACAGCGAAATATAGACAATGGTACTTGACTTTATTTGGTGTTCAGCTGAATCTCAGTGCATTTGGTGAGAACTATGATTCTTTCCAGAGGGTCTGATCCCTTAGTGTCTCTGAAACCCAGTGGTGCTGATGCTAAGCGAGGACTTCTATCATTAGGAAGATGAGCCAGGCTGGTATCCAGGTGTGTTTTTATAGACCACAATGGCTGTGAGCAGTAATAAATTTCCTTCATGCTGCTAAGTCAGCTGTACAACGATCTTCAATTTGCGATGGGATAAGATCAACCTTATGTGTCTTCTCTGTCCTCCATTATTTGCCAGTTACTTCAATAGCACCTTCTTGTCATCCTCCTCTGCTTGCATTATTACACTATTTCTTGCAAGGGTCTCAGTCTCATCAAGGATGCAGATGCTGTTTCTGACGCTGGGATCACTTTCATGGCTTTTAATTCACATGGCATAAAGGTATACTGCAGTTTTAGAGTAAGATACCGATGTGAAAACTGCTGGGAACACACTGATTCCTTCTGGTTCTGAAAGAATAACCTTCACAACCTACACCAAAACGAATAAAGACAGCAGAACTTCCTCCCTTCCATCCCTATACCTACATGCTTTGGATCAAATTGCATGGTGAAGGGTAGCCTAGACAGCAGGTGACCGAACAACTCCGTCTATGTAGACAAAGACCTGGAGCAGCAGGAGGATAATACGCAAAGATACCACAAGGATGATTTTACAAAATGGTGTAAAAAGCAGGTTTTGAAGGGGAAGGAGACTTACTTGGAGAATGGGGCAGTGCAGTGTCTGATAAACTGAATATCAGCATGACAAAAATCCGGATTAGCAGGATTCTGAAGCTCCAAAGCCATAACTTTAGAAGACATCTTTAGTAAGGTGAAGGGAAAGCTAAACAAGTAAATTTTTCACTGCCATAAACTGCATGGGAGAGCTAAGGATTTCACCTCCACAGACAGCAGATGTTTTCCAACTGTATGAGATTAGTCTGCAAAGCCCTTCTTCATCTGACTCTTCAGTCTGATATACTTAATTTCTCTTCCATTTGAGATTTTTTCACTTTGTCTGGCCTCCATGACATTTAAAGTCCTCCTGAGTTCACTGACTCATTAATACTCAGAAAAGCATTATACGCTAATTAGCAGTCTGTGATGTTGTCAGTCATGACCTTCCTGCGTCCAGTATCTTCCAGCACAGAAATCTATGGTCTACAGATATTACTGCCTACTTCCTAGAATTGTAAAAATAAATGAATCCTACAATCCTAGGAAGTACAGAATCCCATGATAGCAGTAAGATTTCTGTTAACTCCATTGAGATTGTGCTTATTTTTTTTGCCATACAATTTAAATGCATTTAATACATATTTAAATACATGCTATTTCATTATTTATTTAATACATAGCAGCTCAAGTAGTACTCCTGATAATGATTCCTCTTAGGTGGCTAGAGTGAAAGACCACAGCAGACTTTTAAGAGCATTTGCTTACGTGTAATTCTTACAAGACTTCCTTTTTTATATATAACTTACATATATATTT
>PPHD01004807.1:0-27717 GCA_002909625.1 Bambusicola thoracicus | reverse complement strand
TGAACAAGCCCAGCTCCCTCAATCTGTCTTCATAGGGGAGGTGCTCCAGTCCTCTGATCATCACTGTGGCCCTCCTCTGGACTCTCTCCAACAGCTCCCTGTCTTTTTTGTACTGGATGCAGTACTCCAGATGGAGCCTCACGAGGGCAGAGTAGAGAGACAATCACTTCCCTGTCCCTACTGGCCATCCCTCTTCTGATTGAGCCCAGGATACCGTTTGCTTTCTGAGCTGCAAGAGCACACTGCTGGCTCATGTTAAGTTTTTCATCCACTTGGAACCCAGGTCCTTCTCTGCAGGGCTGTTCTCAAGGACTGCTTCTTCCAGTCTATATAAATGCCTGGGATTCCTCTGGCCCAAGTGCAAAACCTTGCACTTTGCTGTGTTGAACCTCATTATGTTCACCCAGGCCCACCTTTTGAGTCTGTTGAGGTCTCTCTGAATGACATTCCTTCCTTCCACTGTGTCAACCATACCACTCAGCTTGGTGTCATCAGCAAACTTGCTGAGGGTGCACTCAATTCCATCATTGATGTCATTGATAAGGATGTTAAAGAGCACTGCTTCCAAGACAGTCCCCTGGGGGGACTACTCATTACCAGCCTCCCAGTAAATCTCCCCTCTTTTAATTTAAAATCATTCCCACTTTTCTTACCACTATCTTCCTGTGTAAAAGGTCACTCTGCTTTCTGTTTATAAGCTCCCTTTAAGTATTGGAATGCTGCAGTGAGGTCTCCCAGACCCTTCCTGAAGCTAAACAAGCCTAGCACCCTCAACTTTTCTTCACAGAGGTGCTCCAGCACTGATCATCTGGCCTGCTCCAGTAGCTCCGTGTCTTTATTGCATTTGGGGCCCGAGGCCTTGTTGCAGTACGCCAGGTGGAGCCTCACAAGAGTAGAGCAGAGCGAGGCAATCGCCTTCCTTGCCGTGCTGGCCACCCTTCTTTAGCTGCATTCCACACAGAGGTGGCCTTTTGGGTGTCCAGTCTTCCATCTGCATCCTAAGAAGGGTGCTTATTATTTATTTTTGCCCCCAAAAATGACAAAGTAATGTTTGCCAATTTGTTAAGTCATTGTAAATTTGTGCAATTGATTGAGTTAGTTTGAATCAGTAGTTTCCATAAGGAATTGTATCTAAATGCATCTGGAGCAAAAATGCATTTGTTACTAACTGAACATCCCTTTAGAAGTACTATCTTGAGTCATTGCTTTTATACAACCTTATTTATCTGTATTTTAATTAGAGAGTTCAACTGAAATTATTTTTTGATCATAAAGTACTAGTAATATCTAGATTTGAGTTTTTGACAAAGGAAATTTTTTTCGTTTAATATTCATTAATTCATTTCACAAACTTCAGAGTAACAGTTTCTATCTACAAGGAAAAGCTGTTTTTTAGCCTCTGAGTTTCCAGCCATGGAAGACAAACGGGAGCACATAGGGAATTAAGATTATTTAATACTACTACTACTAATATTAATAACAGATTATTAAATATTTTAAAATAATGCAATGATAATTTAAAACAATATATTAATAAACCAATTTGTTAACAATGATATACTGTGGTGACGTGATTGCTAACTTGTGTTTTTCTGACTTCACTGAATTACTTGTCAGTAAGAAAAATGCAATCTGTATTTTGTTTTATGATTTGACTCAGCCATCCATCCGCAAGTCTTTGCTTCAAAGTTTAAGGTCACTAGAGTCTATTAAATAAATGGCATGAAAGCTTAAAAAGAGGACATCTCCTAGATTTGCCATTTAACTCTTCTGAACCATTTTACACGGAAAGGAAGGCAAAAATAGCCTGAGGATAAAATTTTACTCCTGATATTTAATGTTTGGCAAAATTATAAGCAACTGAAAAGTCAGTCCTACGATGATGATATGTCAGGCAGAATTAATAATAAGTGAATGTTAAAAGACATGAAGACGTGTAAATATGAGATATGAGGTGTTTTGTTTTCCTATTCTGTTTTGGAGCATTGAAATACAAACAATTAAAATAAGACAGAAGAGATGAATCCTCATTTTTTAGAAAGTGTGAAGGATTCTTAAGCTTTGTGGGTATTTAGACAGATGAAGACTGACTGTCTTTAATAATGCTAGGTCATGGATAGCATGGGGTGCCAGAGAGCCATTCAGTAATGTCAAGTGGAAACTTTCTGTAAGGGGGGCTTATCACACTATTATAAGTGAGGGTGATAGTAATGTTGTTCCGCTGTCATAGCACTTTCCTTCTTGATCCATGAAAGAAGTTCTGTCTTCCTTCTCTTTGAAGAGCTTACTCCATGGTGTGATCCACAACAAGACTGTGAATTTTGTCAGGGTAGGTGTGGCCTTCAGATCAACTGAGTGCATAGAGGAAAAAAATAAAAAAAACCAACAGTAAAATATGTTCATATAATTAATGATACGTTCATAAATAATTACACATTAATGATAATGTGATAGCATAAGCACAATGAAGAGAATGTAAAGAACACCCATGACTCTGGTATTTATGATCCTCTCAGTATATAAATCTCCAGCTTTTAACAGCTATAGTTTGTGTATTTCTATAGAGTAAATTATGAGTAGAATGTAGGATGGTGTTAAAATAGTCAGCAGGCTTTTCAAGTCCCTTTTCTTTGAATATTTACACTTTTTCCTTGAATGGGTTGAAAAACTGACAAACATAATGCTTGTATAAATGATTGAGCGGAATAGCAGCATATATAAACTTTGTTCTTATCACTCTACTGTATGCAGTCTTTAAAATCTGATGCTTTTTAGCAATGCAGACACATAGTTATTTCTTCATAAACACACTATTTGTGGTGGTTTGTTTTCCAGGACTTGCTTTCCATGCTGTTGGAAGACATACCTGAACAAAAAGAGTAAGTGTGAATGAGGTTAGTAAAGTCATAGAAAATAGTAGAGTCAGATTTAATTTTCTGCAATGCTAGCCAGAAATAGGATTTCATTTATTATTTTCTGAATGTTGTATTCAAGTGTACACATCTATCTTTCTCTATAAATTCTCATTCATATGTACAAACAAAAATATAAGACCTGTGATATTGCTATGCCGTGCTCCGCCCAAGCAGCGTCTTTAATGCTAAGGCAGCATTAAGGTTTTGTGTTCACTGTGTGACCTGAAGTGCCAGGCACAGCTGCTCAGCTTTATCTATGATCCTCTTGCCAGCTGCTTTTGACACATATAGTCCCAGAGCAAGAAGAACAGAGCTTTGCCCTGGATCTAGGAGAGCAGAGAATTCACTCAAATTTTACTGCTCTCTAGGAGAGAAGATTTTACTCAAGCAGTAGTATGGGAGTATCCTCTCCTTGTCATACAGGGTGCCAAATGAGGGAAAGATGAAAAACACGGAAATCCAGTATTAAGTGCCTCTCATGTCCTTTGAAATCCTCCTCTCTGTGACTGGCTGAACATGATACAGCACGTCTTTAACGGAAATGTGAATCCGTGACTGCTTTTTCGTTGGTTTGTTTTGTGCTACTGTGGACTGTGCTACAAAAAACCCACAGAGAGAAGTCTAAAGTCAAATGTTCTGAGATTTTTAGTGAAACACTTGTGTTCTAAGGAGTGAGAGGAAGGGTAGATACTTATCATTGAGATACTGGTTTGTGCCACCAGGAGTGGTGTTACAGTTTCCAAAGATCTACCTTGGAATGCTGCGTGGTTTGTATCCCTATTCTGTGGGGAGTCCCAGTCCCACAAAAATCAGGAATATTAAGTGGAGAATATGAGGAAGTGAATTACCTAGTGATTTGATTATACGCTGATGTAGAATCTCCATTTTCCTTTTCTCATGTGTTTCTCCACAGCCCAATGCTAGTACAAACTGTTATTTGAATAAGCAGCCATTTTTCAGTCAAGATACATGCCAAAATATGTGTAAACATTTTGTAAGACTAATGCAAAGGAAGTATGGCACCATTTGTTTTGCATCACCCTCCAGAATAATATGTAGAAAAATTCAGATCTATGGAAATTAATTTTACAGCCAGACATATAGTTTATCTGAACTTAAGTACTCTCAAAATCACCCTGAATGTAGATATCAACAGCAATGCCTGGAGTAACAGAACATGTGAATAGAGCATAGGCATTTATTTATTGACTGCTACAAATATATATTTTTTTTCATTCTTGAATGCATGCTGTTGGTAGTAAACAAAAACAGCCTGAAGGAAGAAAGGTAAGGGAGAAAAGGTAAAAACAAAGTATCTTTAGACATCATCTGTTGATGAATGTTTTTTTTTGCACTAAGGTTCAACTGCAGGAATAAAACACATACCAAGACCAGAGCAACAATTCAAATTCTTTGTACCACACAAAATCGCTCACTCTTCTGCAGTTCTACCAAGTAAAATTTTAACATTAAACCTAAGCACTTTTTACTTCAAAAATATTAAGCATTCTAATATTGTATTACAGTTTGACCTTAAGAAGATAGAAAGAAGACAAATTGCTAGTATGGAATGAAGCCAAGGTCTACAGTCAGCTATGGCAAAAGAGGCAAACTAGTGTTGCTAAGAGAAGAGTTTGGCTCATTGGGAGATGCTTGTAATGAGAGTAGCATTAGAACTGGCAGAAAGCAATTCCACTGGTGTGGAAATTTTCTGTAATTATTACTTTGGAATAATGGTATGATACTTTTCTACTTTTTGTTGCAGCAGACTGTAAGTTTTTTCTCTTTTGCCAAACTAAAGTACTTCAAGTGTTAGTTACAGGAGCTTTTTTTAGTACATTCCTAATGATGAACAGCTCCAAGATACATACATAACTTTTTAAGAGGCAGTCCCTGATTTTTGCTGCTTTCCATACTTTTTTGCTGCTTTCCATTCTTAGAAGAGGAGGATTACATACCTAGCTACTTCCTTCCTGCTCTGATTCAGTTTTGCTAGCTACAGGAATCCGTTCTCAAAGACAGATCCTTCTGTTTCTGCACTGCGGCTAGATTCTGACCAGACTGGCTGTAGTTCTATATTGACATGTAACTATTAAGAAATCTGTGATACTACTCATTTCTAACTGGGATATCTTATTTCCTCATATATATAATTCGAGACTTCATTGCAGTTTTTTAAAAAAGCAGGCCAAACATCAACAAAACTACTCTTACATGCCTTTATATTGTGGTCCACTAACTTTGATCAAAACTCTCCATGGTTCTACTCTTCTTAAGGCTTAAATCTATATTCCTTGATGTAAACTGATCCTTTCCACATCTCCCAACATGTAAACCATGCAAACCCAGTATTTTTAAGATCCTGTAGCACAGAGTGAGCTTCGTCAGCCCCAGATAAATCAGATTTGCAGCTGTTTGCGCTCTTGATGACTGCAGATCTTTTTTTGTGTTAGTTTTGTGGTGATATTTTTTAAAAATTTGATTCAATAAAATAAATAAGAGGATTAATAAATCTATCCCTCTAATAATGTAGAATAGACAGTGAACAGCTTGTGTTAAATTTCTGCTATTTTTAGTGCTAATAACTTGGCCTTAGAAACTGGATTCTTTGGACGTCTTTATGAACTGTCAGTTTATTAAGAAATCAATGCTAAAATAATGTTGTAATTTCAAAACATTCATCTACGTAGGTATATGTCTCATTCTTTCATGCTTTCCCTCTTGGATGCACATGCTGAAGGCTACTTACCATGAATGTGTTGATTTTGATGAACAGTTGGAAGGTTCCCAACCTTTTTTCCCAGTATTTGATTCCACTTCAAAACAAATAGACAAATAAAATAAAATAAATTTTAAAAGGAAAAAAAATCTTATCTGTAGGAAGCCATTAGGCTCTTGACAGTCACTGATCTGTCACTGCTCTTTGCTTTAGCATATTGCTGGAATGTCTTTAAAGTAAGATATAATAATATAAATAATTTATGTGAATGAATGCATATATCCATATGAAGTAAATATGCTTATTGAAGTAAAGTATTTTCAGCTGGATATGCTGACTTTTTGCCTTCCTTTACCTCCCTCTCCGCCTATTAAAAAGTTATGTCCTTTCATGTTCTCTGTTTATTTGAACAATTTTTTTTTTTTCTAAATGTGGATTCTCTTCCTTGATTGAGGAATTAAGTGGGTTTATGTTTAAAGTTTCCAAAGTGCCTTGGAGGCCAGTGCAATGAAAGCTTGCTATATAGACAGTTTTTATAACTTTTAACTTTGAAATTATCATTACTGCAAGTATTTTACAGAGCTTGTTCTGAAGCATTGCATCTGGCCGTATACTGTATGTATACATGTTAGATCATTCATCATCTGATCAGCTTAGTCTAAACAGTTCACAAGGGATAAGACAATGGAGGCCCTTGTGTTCTTACAGCAGGGAACAGTGGTACAAAGCAATTAAAGAAACTGTCATACTGCATTATAAGCTCAGATTCCTGTAGCCCAGTACACTATCTAAAGCAGAAGGCAATTCAGAAAATCAGACATATGTCTTTAAGTCCTTACAGATGCTGAAATGCAACAAAGGCAGGGGATAAGTGCCCTTTCTGAATATGGGTGCTTTACTGAATTGCAGCCTCTAGAAATACTTGGCTCTGAGTCCTTTCTGTGGGTTTTGAAACAGCAGTTTGTTTATGATCTAGAGGGAAGTGTCCCTGCCCACAGCAGGAGATTGGAACTAGATGATCTTTGAGGTCCCTTCCAATCTAAGCCATTCTATGAGTCTGTGATGTATTTTTTGGGTTTGGTTGGAAGTTGGTAGAAGCTTTTCCAAGGACTTCTCAGCTAAGTATTGGCTCTCAACTCATTCAAAGCAGATCTTCGCAATAGTCTCTGTAATACTAAGGCATCTGAAGAAAAATAAAAAGTAATGTGCTGAAACAAACATATTTTTGATAAATGCTATCCAAGAATGTCCTAAGTTGGTGTTGTGCTTTCACTCTGATGGGTTTCACTCCCACTCCTCATAGGCAGAAGGGGAAAAGATTTTAGGGGTTGAAATAAGGACAGGAAGATTGCTAACCAATTACCATCATGGGCAAAACAGATTCAAAATAGGAAGATAACTGTCTGTGCATAACAGTGTCACGGAGTTATCTGAGTCCGTGACAGGGAGAGCACAGGCCCGGGAAGACAAAAGAGAGACGAAAAGAAGGAAGGGGTACCAGCAGTTTGCCATGCGATCCGGCCAGCCCTGGCCTCACAACTGGTCACGCTGGGAGCTATGTGGTTTGGGGGGGAGGGGGGGGGCGGCAAGGGAAGGGAAGGCAGAGAGCTAGTAGATGGCTTTTAACAAGAGGAACACACCGGCAGTGATCTGAGGAGGAATGGTAATTTACTAATTCCAGCAAAATCAAACAAAATGACAGAGAAGACTACCCAAAATGCAAGGAAAGCACGTGCCCCTCTCCACGGCATGGTGAGCCAGCCTCGAAGGAGAGATGGATGGCCTCCAGTCCTGAGCCCCACCTCGCTTCCTCTTTGCATATCTTCTACCTCCTCCCTCCAAGAGTTGCAGGGGAACAGAGAATGGGGGTTTGCAGTTATTCCGTAACACTTTTTCTCTCCTGCTCCTTCGTGGTCACTCTGCTGCTGCTCCACGTGGATCCTTCTCACAAGACTACGTTCTTGCCATACTGGTACTAGGTGGGTTTCTCAGGTGGCAGCTCTCCCAGCACTGATCCAACACAGCTCCATACCATGGGGCCCAGGCAGTGTTCCACTACTGTCTCCATGAGTGGCAGCTCCCCCAGCCCTCCTGCCCCACTGAGGGTTCCTCTCTAGGGCTCCAGCCTGGGACTGGGGGCTGCTGTGAGCTGTACCTCATTCAGGTCTTATCCATTGCTGCAACGTGGGCTCCTCTCTGGCTGAATGTGGAGGTCTGTTTTGTATGGTTCCCCTGGGCTGCAGGGGGTCAGCATGGTCCTCCACAAGCCTCTCCTGGGCTGAAAGGAGCTTCTGCTTTGTACCTGGAGCTTCTCATGCCCTCTTTCTACACTGATCGTGGGGGGGTGTGGTATTGTTTCTTACATTTTTTCACTCATTATTCCCAGTTTTGCCTAGCTGTTAAAAAGAGGTGGAGAAACTGACAATGTGAAGCTGTGTTTCTTATCCCTAGGTAAAACAAATTAAATGTGTATGTAAAAGCATTTTTCCCTAGCTGCTAGCCCTTGTACAGCTTTGGAACATAAAGCTGTGCTGGTTTCAATTTGTGAGAGAAAAAATAAAAAAATCATCTTCTGATTATGCTGCTTGAGACAGAATAAATTAAATTATCCACCTGACCTATCTTTGACTATACAAAATTTTGGTGTCTAATTTTAAGCTTCTCCTATGTGTGCTTTTTGCAGTAGCCCTACAATAAGATGTACGCAAGAAAAAAAGTCATCCCAAGGAAAGTGTAATGACTGATTGTTTGGACTTACCTTTTTTTCCTTCACTTTCCCTTTGGAAGGAATTCAACTGACTAGCTTAATTAGACACAGATTTTTAGAATACTGCATGGAGGTAAATGTACCTCCTAAATGTACCTAAATTGACCTAGTGTTTAAATGTTCTAAATTTGCAAAAAAAAAAAAACAAAAAAACAAGGTAGTGTTAAAAGTGGACCAAATCTAGATGTAATTCACTTGAATGTAGAACACCACCCCATTACAAGCATGACATCGCTGTTCAGTTACCTGTGTAAAATCAATTTCCATAGTGATCAGACATATAGAATGGAAATGTCCTGAAAATTCATAATCCTCACCAATGTAAAATTGCTTCTTTTTGAATGCTGTGATTGTTTAGTCACATGGTATAAGAAATTTTATAATTCTTTCTTTTCAGACTGTAGCAGTCTACTATTTCCTAGTGTTACAGGATATATTTTTGATTTCTCAGATTTATTGATTAGGGAGATTTCTTTTTCTCTTTGGGAATTATTCTTCCTTGTAGAACTTTTTGAGTCACCTCAGCCAGACTTATAATGTTATCTCTCACTTGTAAAGGACCTGAAAGAAAGGTTGGGACCTAAATTGCATGAGCTGTTGAAATACATTATTGTCATTAAGTAGACTGGTTGTGTTTCCAAATTAAGCCTCCTTGGCCAGCAACATAATGTATGACTGATCAGAAACTAATGAAAACTGTTAAAAAATAAAGACTGAAAACGCATATAGATGGCGTTCTTGTCACTGTGAATAGAATGACCTTTTTTCTTTTTAATTTGCAGCTTCTTACAGTATTTAGTATGCAAGTATATCGTAGTAGCTGAAAGACACAGGGCAGTGCTTGTAAGCATGGGCTTTTTATGTTTAAGTTACCTGGTGATTTATTTTTGTCTTTGCTACAAAATTCCCATGTATTTTGAACAAGCTTATTGTGATCAGATTGCTTATTTTTTGCAGGTACCGTTGAACAATTACTCAATGAGTAGCGAGCTGACTCTCTGTTTTAATCGATACTCCTGCCTCTAATACAAATTGGCAGAATTTTATTCTATTAAGCAGATCTGCTTTTAATGATACTTCCTTCAGAATATTGCTAGGTGGGTGTAGAGATGGTAGATCTAACAACATGATGTTGCGGAATAGTTTGTAACTATTAGTTGTACCTCAAAGGAATATAACTTATGGTTCTGTTGAGAGATGGAGAGGAACCTTTTCATCTTGAATTCAAGGAAGTTAAGAATATCTAAGTGAAGATATAACTCGTGTCTGGAGAAGTGCTGCTGCTAACCATGTCAATATTAATAATTTAAATCTTTGGTCAGTCCAAATTGAGTTATACAAGATTAAAAACAATAATAATAAATTCTGAGCAGTAAACGCACAAATTTTTATTCTGTGATTTTGTTGAGTGTTTCATCCATTAACATATTGATTGACTGCTTTCAAGACTTCATAAGCTCCCTGGCATTAATTTCCCCAGTTGTATGTCAGGCATAACTGTGATTGATCTTTCTCCCAATGGTGTAGCCTAAATAATATTTAAAGGTGTTCTAAAATCATTCAGTAAAAATGATTGATGGATTCATTGCAAATTCCTTCATAGTCACAGATACAATCCATAAATAAACTTCCTATAGGATCAGAATTTCTAGCAGAACTTTGTCCGAGCTGGGGAAAATAAAAGCCAACAGGATTCTTTGTCATGTAGTTAAATTAAAACCAGTGTTGAGAAGCTTGCCTTCCTGCTTTAGAACTTAAAAATGGAGGTTCTTTTTCTAGGCGCTTTGTTGATTATGGGTCTTCACTTGAGGGTAGCTGCAGGTACTAGAATGAGTCTTGCCAAGGTATTTCCATGCACAGGACTGTGCATGTCTGTTCTTCTCAGAATTCATAGACAGCTTATTTAAGTATTATTTTTCAGTATTGAGCATACTTCATGAACAGTGTAATTTTTTAAATATAATTCATTTCTCTGTAAGTTGGGAAGTTTTCAGCCTAGGTTGAAGTAAATTCAGCAGAAGCTACTTGCAAAAGCAAAAGTGGAAATATTATTTCTGAATGTACAAATAATTCTGCCTGTGGTTATTTTAATCCCACACAGCTTGGTCATAACAAACTATTTCCTTTTGTATTAGTTGAGGCTCCAGACTAATCCAGACTTCACTTTGATGTTATCAACATATAAAGAAAATGTAAAAGAGGTGAAACTTAAACTAAAATATATTAACTACTCAGTAACTCTGAGGATTAAAATCTATTGGTGTTTTTAAAATCCATAAGTTCAAAGAAGTTGTTCTTTTATTTAATCTTCTTTGGTACTTTATAGGCTGCTTCTGTAACAACTGACTTTGAGTATCTCCAGCTAAACTTGTTCTACGTTTTGGATTTTTTTGTTTGTTTGTTTTTTGTTTTTTGTTTTTTTTTCAGTAGAAGAAAGAAAAATGAGAGTACATATTCATAATTTATGTTTCATAGCTGCGGTTTACCATTTTAAATATTCTCTGCATATAGTCATTTATTCTTTGTTTAAACACGTAAAAAATCTGATCTGTCTTTAATTTGCCCTTATCAACTCTGATGGTATTATTCATTAATGTACTACTACTGTATTACATGCTGTACTGGGAATTCAGGGTTTTGCTTAGCTACTACATTGTTAAGCTTCATGTGAAAAACTACTATTTTTGTGTATATTCTCTGTTTTTGTTTGTTTTTTGTTTTAATAGGTCTGGGTTAACTGTTGAAAGTATCACCCAGAATTGGCTTGACACTTCTGGCATACCAAAGGTAAATTCAGAATATTTGTTCTCTGTTCTTTCTGCAGATTTGCATTTCACATTTTATATATAATGTATTATTTTTAAATAAACAGTTTTGATTAGGACTCCTTTCTACATCTTTATACACTGTTCATACAGTGTTAGTTTTTATTAGTTGCAGTTTTTTGTATCTACCATCATCTCAATGAACCTGCCCAAAGGCAAATCTTACAAAATGTATCCTACTCCTTGGAGCAATGTAAGGAGCATTATTCAGTCCGTATGTGGATTACTGACAGTAGTATTGACAACAGTGGTTTTGCTAAATTAAATGATTTGTGCTTTGATACTTGATGAATATGGTGACTTGCTCATGGATCTCTTGCATTTCTTTGGAGTTCTCATTCTGTTGCAGCTGAGACCAAGCATTATTTTCTGCTTTTAATACTAATTTTCATATTAATTATATCAATTATGAGAACTGAAAATGCATAGTGCTATTTGAAGGCTTTGTAAATTGCTTTTTTTTTGTCAAAACTGAGGTCAGCTGAAGAAAGGTATCCCTTTAGAAAACTTCCTAAAAACAGTTTTTTATCAAATATGTTTCTGTGATACACTTGGTGCTCAATTTCTAACTGTTAAGTTGCTTGAAATTTATCGTAACAAGTACTTGCATTTGTTTCTACTTTGCATTTTTAAGAGTTAGAATGACAAGTCCTGGTTTGTAAGTGCAGAAGTGAGGAGTTGGTTGGCAGCATGACTCAGGCTGTAAGGAGTGAGCAAATTTGCAGGTAGAATTGTCAAAACGGAACTGTCAATATTTGTGAACCTGAGCTGTATTCAAATGCTGTGATTGAGCTCTTTCTTCACTTCACATGTGTCGTGGACTTCTGTTGTTCTCTGTATGCCACAGGATGTTCTCTGCGAGATTTTGTCCTGAGACCAAAATGTTTGAATACTAATATTTTAAGATAATATAAAATCAAGGTTGTATTTGCTTTTTGCTGTAAAACAATTGAAGAGAAAAATTGCTTTAATTGGAAGGGTGCGAGAGAAATGAGAATATAATCATGCATCTTTATATTCAGTCATTTCTTGAAAAAGGACCTTGATTTTAATACTATGTTTTAATCAAGAAAATAGGTAGAAAATTCAATATGTTGTAGACCAGCTGCTTTAAGTATTGCAGATAAACTGATGTTGCACAACTATAGTTGTAAGGTACTAAACTGGGTCTCTGAAATAAAAGAGTGTTCTACCATTTTGGTTAGAATTGTCTCTCTGAGGATATACCTTACTTGTTTCCACAATCAGCTCTGAAATCACAAATAAGGAAGGTAGGAGTATGCTAAAGAATTGAAAATAACTTTGATTAGTGTGAAAACTGAACACTGTTTGCTTGAGTGTGTGCTGTGAGCTGTTCAGAATGACTAGCAAGTAGTTTCATAATTTCCGGCGTCTACTGAATTTGTACATAAAACATAGCAAAAATACAGCTGTTCTTTTAAGAATCAGCATGCTCAACTCTCCTCTATTTCTTCCATCAGTAACCTTTCTGACTTCTTACTCTTGTTGTCTTTAGCAGTTATCAGGCTCTTGCAGGAACTGATTTCCACAGTATTGAAAGAAATGGAGCTGTCATTCAGTGAATAAAAAACCTTGTTCACTTAGTGCTTTATTAAATAATCTGGGGAGGCCTTATACCTGAAATCAAGACTGTCAAGGCTGCTTAGTACCTCTCAATACTTTACTATCTGTAATCTGTATATGACTTTGTTTACTCACTAGAGAACTGTGAGTTGTCTGGTGTGCTGTAAATGAGAAACAGAAAACACCTTAAGACATATTTGAATTGTGTCTTTTTTTTTCCAGCAAAATATTTTCTTAGCTGTTGTGATAGATTTGGGCTTGCAAAGGCATATAAAACCATTTTCTTACATCCTGATGAATTATCTGCTTTATAAGCAGCAGCCAAGGAACTCCATGGAGTTTATTTTTGCTCTCTTATATAGGTTGCATGGTGAGTGTGCAAGGGTGTTTGCGTAAGAAGCTTTCTGCCTGTTTGCCTGGAATGATACTGCTGAGCTTGCTAACCAGGCAGTGTGAGCTTTGTGAGGCACCCAGTATTCTTTGCAGTTGACTGCCTTTCTTGAGTGGTGGAGCCACTGGAAAAATTTCTGCTCCAAGGGTTTCCCAAAAGCAGAGCAGCAGTGTCCTGTACCTTACACTGGAATTGTCATCTTTCTGCTTATGAGTCTTATTTCGTATACTGCACTGCAGAGTCTTGTAGCATGGTAGTTCAAATGTCTCTTAATTTACAAGTAATATCTAACTAAATTTAGAATGGAAACTTTCTTACTGAAGAGATTATTTTACTTAATGGGATTAGGAAATACACATCATACTGTCCATTCTGAAAATTAAATCAGAACATATTTCCTTTTGTATCTTTCTCATATGTGAGGCTTTTTGTATTACAGTGTCCTTGTTTGTTTCCATGGTGTTTTACTTTTAATGTTTGTGTTGGTTTTGCTCACGAAATTCATGTCAGCGATTGAACACAAAGAAAATTCACTACTCTCAGCTCTTTCACAGCATTATCTACCAAAGGATTTATTTAAGAGTTTTCTTCCCTGGTTATATAAAAACATATCAGTTGTGTACAACCAGTATTCTGTAAGATTTCATAACAACATGGTTCTTAAAGACAGAGTTGCCAGCCTTCCCCTTGATTCAACATCTTCATGATGGTTTCTAGCTTGAGACAATTACCAGGGACTTGTGTAAATGCTGAGGGCAAATACTTTCCACATACACTGCTTGAAGAAGTTTTACTTCATGTTTTCCTTCCAGTGGAGAAATTAACATTTTGTATTCCTTGCGGTTGTATATCATGACACTGGTCTCACAGAGATCTGTATTCCTTTACCTATGCTGTGTATCTTTTGCCTTCCCTAATCTTGCCTGCAATTCTGTCCAGGGAACAGCATGTATATGTATATAACTATGTATAGAAACACACATGCACTCCTTTCAACTTGTTTTTCACAATTAGCAAAATCTTAATGTTAGCCAATCTCTTGTTACCATTAAACTCTCGGAAAAGGCATTTTGTCTTTTCTAAATATTGGGCCAGTTTCCAGACTCTTGTATATACCAGTACTAATCAAGAGTAACTCCATATAAGTTAAAGGAGCCATGCCAATAAATAAAAATGGAATTTGCCCTGTTGCCATGAAAGAAAGAATTCTCCATGCCAAGTTACACTTCCAGCTTCTGTATTTTCTAAAGCATTACAGGTTAATCTTATAAAAAAGAGAATGCATGGTAATTCCTGACCAGTCTTTTTCATAAATGGGAGAGTGCCATGGCACAATAGTTCTCTTGAAGCTTGCTGTTCAGTAAGGTTTTCTTATACAGAAAACAACACAGATCGTAAGAGATGAAAAATAAGCAAGCTTTTCTGAAACGCATGCTGTCAGAAAGATGTTTTCCTGGGAACACACTGTGGGAAGGCGAAATGTCTTGTTGAAAACACCATTTCAAGTATCAGCAACCCTTCAGCATGTACTGCTGTCTCAGAAGTGACTCACTGGAGGATTATAGAATACTTTTATCATGCGCAAGGCTAGTAATGACATAAAACCACTAACTTCAGTCAATGATTAAACTGGCAAGCAGTAGAATCAGAAGAATGAAGCAGCGTTTAGAACAGGAAAACACCTATGATCTCACTTAAGTCTACTTTATTCATGCCACTCATGATTCGTTCTCTGAAGTATGGTTTCTGTTTTGGTCTGTGTAATAGGTTTGTTCTGGTTTAATTGCAGTTTAAAACTAAAAGGCTGTATGCTTGTGGAGGATATGTTCTGCATAGATTATCTTTTATAGTGACTATTTACTTTGTGTTAATTTCTTATGCTACCCTAGCGAGTTAATCTTTCTAAAAATTAACTTAAAATATTTAGCACTGGGCATTTCTAATTGAGTAACAGATGAACTAGCACTAGGTAGTTTCTGCATCTCATAAACTCCTAGAAGTACTTTTCTACCTCATTCTCGTTTTACTACCTTTTTATTGCCTCTGTGAAGCTGCATTGTTCATAACTTGTCTTATTTATTGGTAAACTTGCTATCTATCTTGAGTGTTCCTTGAACATGCATTTGATTTGGTACCTTGTGTTATGTGTTCTTCAGATTTACCCATGAGTTGCTGTTTCATCCATCTGTTAAGCTTGATTATTTTTGCATGTTCCGCCCTAAACTGTGTTTCCTGATATAAGCAGCAAGTACCAACAGATATTTCAGAATACATGCAGCTTTTTGTGAGCATCAGGAGAACACTACCACGATTTCTGATTCTGGTTGAACAGTGTAAGACAGACTGCTCTTACATTGCTAAGAATACTTCTATTTAAGTATACATTTTTTCCTCTCTGATCTGTTTTTGTTGTAGTCGTTGTTGTTTGTTTGTTTGTTTTGTAACTATGGTGAAGGAGTAGCTTAATCCATACATACTAATGTTTCTTGTAAACCAGCCATACTTTGAGAAATACATTGTCAAAAGAATTCTTCATTTATTCATAGTATTTCCGGTTTTGTTTATTCATGGCTGTTTTTTGGATCGTCCTACTTGAGGAAATAGATTGCATAGCTAAAGGAAACCCGGAGCAAAACTTCACTAAACTATTTTTAAAAATGAAATAAAACATAGTGTGTGGATTTTTCTAAATCAGCGTAGGTAATATCTTTCTGTGATTTCATAATTTTTAAGGGATGTTCTAGTGGCAGCTCAAGTACTTAATACGAATAATATGATCTATGAATAGTATGATTTCTAATGAAGCCATTTGTTACTAAAAAGGATCATGACTTTTGCCCCATTTACAAACTTTATAGATTTCCTATTCCCTTTTGCTAAGAGAAAATGAAAAATGGATAGGTCTATAACAGAATGCATCATAGTTTAGCGGTTATAGTCAATTATTAACAAACCAAACAAATTCAAGCAATTTTTTTAAAGAATGCATTTATACTTCTAAATTATCTTTAGCAATTATTTACTCAAGTTTTACAGATGGTACTAGAAAAATTTTCAGCAGAGAAATTTCTTGCTGGATCGGAGTATAATTTAAGGCTCAGACATACTAACACTTGATATTTCTAGTAGTGCTTTATTTTGCAATTTTTCTATCTAGATGTGAGTATAAATAATGGTGTATGAGTGGATAGGAACACTGAGACAGTAATCAAGAGACACTTGTAGTGTTTGTGAGATACAGTAAATTTGTAGGCACTGGCAGCAAGAATGACCTACTAAGTAGGAAAAGCTCATTCAAGCTTATAATTTAGGAGGGAAAATGGGGAAGAGTTATGAAGAGGGATAATTTTCATACTTATCTAATTAAGTTAAATTGTGACTGTTGCAATAATTTCAAACTTGGTAATAAGTACAAGTCACAACAGTAATGTGCTGCTGCTTCAATAATGAAGCTTCCTAATCAACTTACCTTTGATTTTTTATCTGAAAAATGAGCTTTTTTTGCCTGTTTTCACATCATTGCAGAGAATTACTGATATTTGAAGTTTAATGAGATGATATTTGAGAAGTAATCTGAAGAAAACATAATTGCTACTTATAAAAGTAATTATTCTTGTACAAGCAAAGTACATATTGAAGAACAGATGCTTCCCCAGAAGAAAAAAAAAAGTTGTTTTATTTTGCTAGTAAACTCCTTGGAGATTAGCAGATTAAAAAATCCTTCCAAAGTCCTTTAAATTTTAAGTTAGCATAGATCAACAATGTAAATTGATTAATGGAATCTCTAAGGATAATAAGTGAATAAGGGAAAACTTTGTGAAAATGAATCATTAATTCTGTCTTTCTTCAAAAATAAGCAAAAAATTCATTTTATTGTCAACTTCACATCTGATTTTCTTAGAGTAAGGGATTTTGGAAAACACAGTATAGTACTGTAGTATGTATAGCTGTCAGTTGAATAACAGAGAGGAAAAAATAGATAAAAAGAGATTCTATTTAGGTAATAATTATGCATCTGCAAGTCTTTGCAGATAAGACAAAGTGAAAAAAATGATTTTTTTTTTTTTTGTGGCAAACTATCAAAAAAAGTAATAGGACTTATTATTTTTTATAAATAAAGAAGATTATTGTCCGAAAATGTCATTTTAATTTATTTAGCTGTCCCTCTAAATTGCACTTAGTATTGCTAAACAAGGCCCAACACTAATATAGTTTTGCTTGCTGAACAGTTCAAAAACTCAAGAAAATTGCCTATATAAAATGATAAATCACCAAGTTTATTTCAGAAATACGTATTCCAAATTCAGGCATAGCTTAGAGTATTGTTACAGCTTGGGTGAGTTTCGACAGCATTGCATGTGATTGCTGATTTTAGAAGTAAAACACAGACACTTGTGATAAAAATAGCATTTGTATGAATTGTTGCATGATCCCATTCTAAAATTGGAAGGCAGACTTCCTCAGGTTTGGCATACATATTGCTCAGTAACTTGGATGTAGAAGTTCATTTTTAAATGTTACATTGGATAAGACTGGCCATAGCATTTCAGTGCCTCCCTTGTCCTAATTTCTAAAAGTGATATTTCAAACATAATTTTGGGAATCTTAGTTTAGCCAATAATTGAACAATTCAGAAAAAAAAGTCATTTGGGGATTTTTACTGGGAACGCACATATGCAGTTCGGCTGAGGAGGATACTTCACTGGCTTTAGTTTAATGACCTGCTAAAATTGGCTTACCCCTCCAGTCAAAAGTCAGATTTGCACAAATATCTCTGTTTTCCTTCATTTTACCTATCATCATTATGTGTGTCCAGCTCAGAGGTACAAAGTGCATTTGAAGTAATGTTCCATTTCTAAAATAACTGTGGACTGGATTCCACATGTTTGTTCACCAGAGTCTCTTTTAAGTTTAACAAATCTCTAGCAGTCATTCCATTTCCCTTTTTCTATTTGTACTGCTGAACACAAAAGCTATGTTATGTGCAGAATGACTGAGCTTATCCCCACTAGAAAGGAGTTATTTTTGGTATCTCCTGAACAGTAAGGGTTTGCTGCCTGGTCAATCAATGCTGGATCAAGTTCACATTCCCAAGCTCCCACTCTCCCATCTACATATGCAGGGGGTGGAAACACAGCAGAGGGAGGAAGAACAGGTCCTTTTTTACAGAAGTGTTGAATAGAGAATTGCCAAATATGGACACAGGTGGGCTTGCACGTCAATAAACATTGATTTTAAATGACTGTAAAAATATCCTATGAAAAGAAATCTGATCTTGGGCTAAATAGCTGGTTGCAGGTTTTCATCTTTAAGTATGAACTCTCTCCCCATCACAGAGTTGCTAATGGGGATCCGAAGGTTGTATTTTCAGTATCATTATTTGACACTCATGTTGCAGTGTACTGAAAGTACATCCTCAAAATTACTGTTTCAACAAGTTTTTATCTCTTTGAGGTAGAGATGTTTTCAGGAAGAGCAAGTTTGACTTTAACATAACATCTTTATAGGAGTATTTCTTTAAAGAATGTTAGAAGCAACATGCTGGTCTGAAAAGAGTGCATTTACACCACCACAGGGATGTCTGGAGGAATTTTAGAGCATTTGAATTCATGGTATCAATGTCAATGACCATTTTTCCTAAAATACATGTAGCATCAAAACAACTTGCTTTCCCATTTCCTTTAATAAAGTTTCTAAAAAACTGCACACAGTCAGTTGGATGGCTTTCTGTTCTTACATGAGCATGTTTTTGCTTGATTGCTTTTTCAGTAATTTTGATCTGACATTGATGTACTGTCCCTGGGAAGTACAGATTGCCATGTGGCTGCAACAGCCACTTCACTATTTCCAGCTGTAGCTAATGTCTCCTCAGTCTCTGCCAAATTCTGGTAACAGTAGCATTTTTAAAACTTTGAAATTGTTGCCTGTGATGAATACAATAAAATCAAATGTTTCAAACCATTAGTAATTGTTCTGTGAGTTGCTGGACAAAATCCTTCTTTATATTTTAATTTTCTGAATGTTTTTATGAAGGACTGTAAAGCAAGTCTCTTATACTGAAGTGGATTTTAAGTCACACAGTCTGTTCTGATTGCATGTCTTAAATCATAGAATCGTTATGGTTGGAAAAGACCTTTTAAGATCATCTAGTCCAACTGTCTTATTCTCAGTTTCCAAGTAAATTAATCTACCAACTTCAACTAGTGTTCTCTTACGGTTTTGCTATAGTTCTGGATTATAGGAAAACAGTAACATGCCTTGCATTTTAATGTCATTTCTTTAAAATACTATTTATTGATGTGACAGAAGTGATGACACATCCAGAAAAGTAGGTGATAACATTCAAGTTCCATAAAACAAAACTAAGATTATTTTATGTTACATTGGAAGACAGAGAAAGGTATAAAATTGTAACTTGCAGGCTGGTGAAGATCGTTAGATTTTCTGGGACCAAACATGGTATTACTTACATTCCACGTAGATCTAGGTGTGTACTTGTTGTGTAAAATCCAGTGACAGAGAGAAAAATCAAAATTCTAGAAAATAGATGTTGGAAAATATAACTTGGCTGCTTTAGTTATTAATTTCCTCTACTTTGCAGAAGATCTTCTGAAATTCATTTACAGTAAATACACTTATTATTCCCTTTTCAATTATTTTGCTTTTGCTTTCCAGTTATCTGAGTAGTGTAAACCAACAAAGCATCACTAATTCAGTGTCCACCATAGATATTTATCAATATTGAATGCTTTAGCATTGGGGCAGCACAGACCAGCTGGGATTATAAACAATTTAGGAAAAGGAAATGTATATGATTATAACGTTTCATTGATTCATTAAATATTATTTGTAGCCATTATAGCCTTAACAATATGAAATCATTTCATGTTTCAAATGAAACAGTTGCATGTTGCATAAATATGTTATTGTTCTGTAGACTATGTGCAATCCTGAAAGTTCATTGTATGGCTAGAAGCTGGTGTGACTTGAAGAAGAGTTGATGTGTAAATCATTGCCTATGTTATGTACTAGGATTTTGATCCTGTCTTCACCCATTTGGTAGAAAGTGCTACCTCCTCCTCCATAGTTCAAAATCCAGTTATATTTAATCCTGCTGCTGCAAGAATGAAGTTTTCTCTGCATGCTTTGAGATGTATTTCCCAATCTGAGCATTACAAAGGACAGCTTCATTCAGTCTGCAAAAGAAAGGCAGCCCAACAAAAGAACATATAGATTGGACTAATTTCTTAATTTCAGTTGTGCGGGGATTCAGGAGTGACAGGTCATTGTCATATGGACAGAAAAGAGGATTGTTGGTGAAGGGTGAGGCAGTGACTCTCCCTGCAAATTGGACACCCTTTTTTCTAGTGTTAGCTCTTTCCTTTTGGGATATGAAAGAATACAGTACGAAACCAGTGTTCCTAAAATCATCTTTATTCCGTCCCATCCATTTTCCCTGTCTTCCCTCCCCCTCCTTTCATCTCTTTCCATTCTCTCTCTCTCCCCATTTTCCAAGCAAATTCTCCTAGTCTGATCATGAGCTAACTCAGTAATTACCGAGGCATCAACAAGTATAGTTAGCAGCTGACAGCACAGCCACTGCGCTGTGTGGCCACAGGCTCATTAGGCCCACTCTGCTCCTCTCACTGCTTTTTTTAATTCTTCAATCTGTTCACACAGTCACATTAGCTCTTGTCTTCAATAGCATTGCAGTCATCTAATTATCTTACAGTAGACAAGTGTTCAAGTTTTGATATGTATGGCAGCCAGCACCAGGGAACCCAAAATGTTGCTCCACAAGGCATATTACCTCTATAAAAGGTCAATAACAGTTTCTGTTGAATTTCCTTTACTGTTGTGCAGTCACTAATGAGAAAATGGGAGCTACTTCTGAGTTTTGATACACTTTCTGTTTTTTTGTTCAGGAGTTTTCATTCCAAGTCAGCCCCATGGTCTGCTAGTCTGAAAATCAGTGTCTTCTCCGATTTTCTCCCCTAGCTTTCTCCAAACACTTGACAGGAGAGCAAGTGTAATTATTTAAAGTATTTTGGAAAAATATGTCTCACTGTTGCTATGACCCAGTCCTTCCTGTAAGAACTTCTGTGGGAACGCCTGATCTAATCTATTAAGTGATTCAAAGGACCATTGGTTTTGTTTGTTTGGTTGGTTGGTTTTATTTTTTTCTCTACTTAAGGTAGCTGCATTAATTTCTGTTTGCTACTAACATTCTTTTCTTCATATTCTTGTTCGTTTTCTTTGAATTGTGTTAAATCATTCTTTCATCATTCAGTCAGATCAAGAGACAATTTGTAGCAGCTTTTCAGAACTACCATTTAGAAGAAAATCCACTGTTCTACAAAGTAAAAATAAGTTGTTGATGCTGGCTTTAAGTGGACCCGTTGTGAGCAAAAAATAAAAATCTATAATAAGAGTTTCTGTTGTGATTTCTCTGTTTAAAAGTTCTTCGTATAATAGTTCATGGTGAAGTTGCTTCTATTTAAAGCACTGAGTTTGATCTTGGCTTTGATCTGTGGCTTTTGATCTTGAAAGAAGGATGTTGTGGCAGTAAAACAAAAACAGGAGGAGAGAATTTTTTTTTCTTTTTTCCTTTTTGTTATAAAGTTAAAGGGATAGTGTCAAGATTTAGCAGGCAGTAATTGGACCTACCTTTATTTACTTAACTCTGTTTGCAAAGTCCATGCAGGAGTGTTTGCTCCTGCGCATGCTTTGATGAATCCAGTTTTTCTTTAGAAGCTTTCAGAGAATGGTCATTTATAGCACAGAGTATAAATTAGTTCCAAACTGCTGAGAATAGCTTAGTTGTACCAGGTGTGACTCAGTCTGCCTCGTTTTAAATGCTAAACATAAAGCATTAAAAATAACCTAACTTGAGGATTTCTGGTACTGAGATTTTCCATGGCTGACCTAAGTTGGGTTTCTCCCATCACACTTGAGATAGAATGTCCTGCTCAAAGAGCAAAGAATCATCCGCTGAAGTCCCATGCCTAAATTTAATCACCTGCTTGTGCTCTCGTGCTGAATATCAAGTGTTTCTCGGAGGCCTCGATGCTGGGCTTGCTGTGCCCTGACAGGAGTAAAACCCGCTGAGGTGCTTGTACTGAGCTGCCCTTCGGAATGCACGGCAGTGCAGTTACCGGCTGCGTTCTTCGGCGTCAGGAAAGCACCGGGGGAAGCCGTCAGGCGTTAACGGTGCCGCACTCCTGACCCAGCCTATTCGCCCGTCACCAGGGTACGCGGGGGTTTTGCTAGGACGGCGTCTTTTAATTGCGGAGTGCTTTACAGGAACTGTGCGCCATGGGGCTCGGGATGAAGGGAGAGCCGTCCCGGGACTGCGGGCTCGGAGGGAGCGCGGGGCGCCGGCGGCGGCTCCCCGGGCCGGACCGGGGAGGCGTGAAACTCCCGGTAGGGCCACCCCGGAGCCTGCCGGCCCCTACGTCTTTAAGGCAGACTCCTCCTCTCCGCGGGTTCCGGGGCCGGAGCGGGGGACTCCGCGGAGGTGTTCTATTTCCTACCGAGGGCAGCAGGACGGCTGGACTAAGGGTTGCGGCGGCGTTCCTCGGGGAGCGGCTCGGCTCTGCCTTGCCCTGTTCTGCCTCGCCTCACCGTGCGCTTTCTCTCTATACAGCCGCTGCTGGAGGAGGGCGAGACCTGGAAGGAGTGCAAGCTCGTGCAGCAAGTGAGCACCGAGGTGAGGAGAGCCGTCCGTTCGTCCCGCTTCGCCCCTCGTGGGTCTCCTCCCCGAGTTCTCCTGACCTCCTCCCGTCGCGCTTTTGCTTCAAAAACATAATCGCTCTCTTCTCAGGAATAGAGGCGCTTGTATGGGGGAAAAGCCCACGTGTTGTTGTTTTGTTAATAATAACAACCCCACCGTCTGACGTCGGCGCTGCTGATCTACAACAACGTTCAGTCGGTGGCTGGAAGTAAATTTCTGATTTGTAATAGAGGGTGTAAGGGATGGAGTGCAGAGGTTGTCCCTAGGATTTTTGCGCGTAGGAGTAATAACTTTACTTTTGGCAGCCCAGTCTGCCTTCAGACACGTTTTCTTTAAAAAAAGAAAAAGAAAAAAAAAAAAGAAACAAACAAATAAACAAAACCAACGATCAAAGCACCTTTAGCTGAAGGGTGCAAGTTTGCTTTAGTAAAGAAAGAAAGGAAGATAGCACTCCACAGGGTGAAGAACATCATCTCGCTTTGACAGTGTTCAAGTAACTAAGCAGATTACCTAACACCGTGTCGCTCAGAATAGGAGAAGTGCTTTTCCTCTCCCAGTGAAGCAATGGAAAAAAATGTCTCGAGTCTGTTTCTAGGTTCTTATTAATGCTGAGTAGCTGCACTCAGATCGTATCTTCTTTCTAAAAACACACTATGGTTTTGAACTCTAGGTCACAAAATGGATTCAGGCAAACCAGAGGATCAGAAAAAGCAGCAAAAAGAAAAGAAAGCAGGACGAAGTTGTTTTTCAAAAGGTAAGGGTTCGTGTTGTACGTTTGTGTAAATGGGCAAAGGGCAGCACAATGGAAGGATTTTAAGATGATGCCTTATAAACTATTAAGAGGTGTTCTTAGTATCTCTGTCAAGGTGATAATAATTGTCTCAGTGTGTCACTATGTAACTTCTATGGAAATAAGTTATTAGTAGAAAGAAATCATTAGCCTACAGTTTCAGGGACAAAAGTTCCCCGTTTTCATGTTAAACTTGAATGCTCTGCAGAAGAGAGGTAAGAGCACTCTCATCAGAGGTATCAGTAGTGCTTGAGAGCAAGAGCTTATGACAGGACCTGCACCATTATTTGTAAATCTTCAGATAGGTTTAGCTGAGAAATAATCTGTGAGCAGTGGGACAATAAAAGATATGGTGCCTGCATCGAAATGGGTGCTCAGATGATGCTTTTGACTCTTCAGTCAAAGTGGTTTTCTAAGTCTTACAGATCATATAGTTGCATTATAAGGAATTCATGAGGATGTCTTGGTGATTATTTTAGAAGTTACTGCAGGGGACTTCTTAAACTCCATACAACCTAAGTTAAACTGTATTTAACATATCCTTTTTTTCATTAACCTGTTGTAAATGAAAAACATTTTTTTTCCCCATTTACCTCCCATAATGCTGTCTATTTAAGACAAAAAGTAGGGAGGTAAATAATCAACTGGCACTTGTATTAAATAATCATTTTCTGTTCTCTTGATGGAAAAAAATGATGGTTCTTATACTTATCACTTATGAATAAAGATACATTTCCAGAATTTTGTGGTTTTTTTTTTTTGCTTATGTTGATTTTAGAAACATATTTTTAATTATCATTTTTTAAAATGTTACCTTTAAAGGATCAAAACAGCAGCATGTTGTTTTGCTGTTTCGACAGTGCTTCTAGAATGTGTGATGAATCATTTCTGTTTCTGTAGCCAAATTCTTGCTGATAGCATGACTGCCAGCTCCTGGGATGTGTTGCCTTAGTATGGACATTGCAGTATTTGACAAATGTCTACAAAGTGCATTGTTGTATGTGGGTGACTCACCAGCTCCATGGTGCATTTAAAAAGCACCACCAAATTACATATCATTTAGAATAAGATGTTCTGTGTTATCACACTTTAGAATGATGCGATCTAAACTGAAATTACATAAACTGTTGCACCAAGTAATTCAATTTCTGTTTATTTGTATGTATGTTCATGTTTATTTGCACGTTTGCCATTTTTATTTGTTTGCTCTGTGTTAGTATTGATTTCCTAACAGTTCAAAAATATCAATATGTGAATTGTTGAGCAAAATGCACTGAAGATAGAAATAGCCCTAACACAAGCTACAGTTTGCATGCAGTTTGAAGTAATTTTTAAACTGCAAAGGATGAAGTAGGTCCGCTGCGACATTTTCAACATAGTCTTAAAAGCACTTCATACTGTTACAGCCTCTTAATTTCTTTTTATAGGAAAAAGCTTCCTTGGTGCAAAATCCATATTTACTGATAAAATTAAATCTGAATTTGAAAGGTTGTTCATGTCCCACTGTTAGAAGGTTTGTGAGACAGGCCTCTAGTATGTAAACTAATCATATTAGAAATGCAGAAAATAATGTATTGTGCTACGAAATACCCACTTTTTAAAAAATAATATTGTTAGAAGGTCTGTGAACATCAGTATGAATTAAAATTAAAGGTAAGAATACACATTTTCTTCTAGTATGTGCAAGTATTAATAATTCTTTGAGATTCAGTGCACAGTCAGAGAACTGCATCTGCAGGTTGGTCAACCCCCTGGGAACAAAGGGGCACATCAGTGACCTTAGATTTAGTAGTGAAATTGTTGATTGGGGATGGGAATTGTTATATTCTTTAGGAGTTTGGTCATTGCAATGATGGCTATTCCAGTGGAGGCAGAGAAGAGGAAAGGGAGCAAGATGTTTTTGGCACTGGCAAAGCTTTTTTGCAGTATTAAAATTCGGACTTTGGTTACAACTAATCTTTCATTACGGACTTACTAGCCAAAGTAGGTGGTACCCAGTCAGTTTTTATGTTCCACTGGTATTCTTAAATTTTGTCTGTGAAACCTTCACAGGCTTGAGAGGTTGTCCTATGCAAATGTCATGGAGCTCAGCAAGACTAAGTGCAAGGTTCTGCACCTGAGTCAGAACACTGACACGCACAAATACAGATGGCTAGAATGGACTGAAAGCAGACCCAGGAATAAGGACTTGGGGTTGTTGGATGATGAAAAACTCAACCTGAGTCATCAGTGTGTGCTTGCAGCCGAGAAAGTCAACCATATCCTGAGCTGTATCGCAAGAGGCATGACCAGCAAGCTGAGGGAGGTGACTGTTCCTCTCTACTCTGCCCTTGTGAGACCCCATCTGGAATATTGCATTTAACTCTAGGTCCCCTAAAATACCAAGGGCATGGTCCTGTTGGAATGAGTCCAATGAGCCCAGGGGAGGGCCACAAGATGATTAAAGGGCTGGAGCACCTCTGTTATGCAGATAGTCTCAGACAATTGAGTTGTTTTGTCTAGAGAGAAGACTCTATGAGAAACATTGCAGCCTTCCAGTACCTAAAAAGGGGGCCTACAAGAAAGCTGGAGGGAGACTGTTTGTAAGGTAGTTCAGTGATAGGACAAGGTAAATGGCTTTAAACTAAGAGAGGTATTTGGAAGACATTCTTTACTTTGTTGAAGATGAGGCACTTTGCCTAGAGAAGCTGTGGATGCCCCATTGCTGGAGGTGTTCAAGACCAGGCTGAACTGGGGCTTCCTGATCTAGTGGGAAGGATCCCTGCCTATGGCAAGAGGGTTGGAACTAGATAGTCTTTAGGGTCTCTTCCAACCTAAACAATTCTGTGATTTCAAAGTTTGTTGATTTTTTTATTATTATTGAAGAACATAATTGCCACTGCATGAGATACCTCAAATCACTGCATAAGTATAGTGATTATTAATACAGTGGTTTTAGAAGTGGGAAACTGAGGCATAGTGATGTTAAGTATATACAAAGATACCTAAGAGATTTGATTAGAGGAAGGAAATGGACTGCAATCATCACCTGTGGTATCTGAACACAGCCCTTTGCTTGAGGGCTCTTTACCTTGTAAATGCAAATGAATTGAGCCACAAATTCATTAATCCATGAAATCCCCAGCACATACAGCAGTGTAACTGAAAAGATAAGCAGAGGTGGATTCATTTTATTAGAATTTCATAGAAGATTCTGAGCTGGGAAGGACCCACAAGGATCATCCAGTCCAATATCTGGAATACTGCAGTATTTATAATGCAGTAGAACATAACTTTTAGTAATTAAAGCTAAGTTTTGTGGTTTTGATTTGAAGTGTCAAATGTAAGTGTAGGTTTTGGATGTTGAAGGAAAATAATTTAATAGACAGTGATTTACCTTTTTGTCTTTGCTTGTCTAGATGCTATTCTATAACTTTTATATCACAGAGGGAGAAAAGAAACTTTTATATCACAGAGGGAGAAAAGAAAAGTAAAACCTTGCTGATTTTTTTTTTCAGTCCAAATAGTTTTGATTGTATAACTTGCAGATAACTTTCATGCACTGTATGATAGTATTGGAGTATAGTCATTCTGGGGGTATGAGTCTAAGTTTAGAAACTAGAGATCTGCCAGCACCTTGTGCTTACACAGCTTAAAGAAAAATACAAATGAGCTGGAGGTAGTAAAGAGTTGAAACCTATGAAAAATAATAATTGCATACAGAATTATTTGCTATTCAGGTATATTTATCCTAATGATGTCCGTTACTTTAAGACCATTTAAGACAGAAATACAGAAATAGATATCCTGTGTGAATACCTTTTGTACTGATACAGCTTTCTGGTATAAAGTGGCATGTAAGTAATAACTTTAAGGGTTATATTTAGTTAAAAATATTTGGTCAGACCATGAGATTCTCTTACAGTTTCCTTTTCAGTTTGTAAGGTATTTAGGGACTTCAGAAAACAAACCATTTTGTACTTACAGGGTGTATTTCATATCTTGCACTTGTTT
>PPHD01004806.1:1587-27720 GCA_002909625.1 Bambusicola thoracicus | reverse complement strand
GGCTTCTGTGTGTATATATGTAGACAGTTTATTGGCCAGTGAAAAACTTCTTAAAGTGGTGTAGTAAAAGATGTACAAAGCATATTCTTTTTATACTTTTTCTTTTTATACTTTTTAACAATTAGCCACAAGAAAATGAACATTTAAAACAAAGTGCTCATTTTTTAACTGGTGATATATTAAAATGAATTTATAAGACTTGTAGGTTTCAGAACACTGGGTTTATTTGCTTTTAGAGTTAGCTATGAAGTGTAATGATAAGCAGCCATTTTATATCTCTACAGAACCAGATTATCTGGTAGAACAGAGTAGGCCCAATTCAACATGTACTTGCAAGGTCAAGTCATGGTCACTGCCTCTACTAGAAAGATCATACATTATGCCTTTATGTCTGTCTTTTATGTTTTATGTGATTTTTTTGGGGTTGTCTTGTGTCTAACCTTTCCTCTACTTTCCTCAAGACTGCTGTATACTGTGCCTTTCTATCTGTGTTTTGCTTCAGAGTTTGGTTGCTACCCCTGGATGCAGCTGTACTGGAAGCTGATTGTCAGATGCAGCCACCACTCATATCTGTTTTCTCACCTGGGCAGAAGTGAGAGCACAAACACTGTTCTAGAAGGACTTTGGCAGATGATGATATTTCTGTCTCAAGCACATGAATTCTGACGTGTGCCCAACCATTGAATCACTGAGCTCAGTAGGACTCTTCACAGTGAGTAGTACAGGCCAGACTGACTGGCTGGCTGGGGCCTGTTAACTTCATCACCACCTGTGCTGGTCCAGTTCTCATTCCACTCAATTTCTGAGTGTGTAAAATAAATAAATAAATACACCAGAGTCATAAATCTGTACTCAGGGCATCAAAACTAAGAGTACCACATGACTTTTCTGAATAGTGTTGTATACATCACAGCAGACATGCTAAATACATCAGCAGATGTATATACTTTCACTGAAAAGCCCTATGTCTAAGAGTCTTTTCTATTCCATGTGTGATATTATCAAGAATCTCTTGTGTTTTGGCTGATCCAGTTGTGCCTCAGCAAAGAGCTCATTCTGAAAGAAACTGTTCTGGGTGGAGGCACCAGCATCCCAAGGCATCAGCATGAAACTATGTCTTATTGTATTCACTAGCTAATCAGAACACATGGTTAAATTTATTAAAATTAATTTATTACTAATTTATCAAAATGTATAATGCAGATCTGTCTTGGCAGTAATGGACATTAACCCTCAAAAAATTCTAACACGACGTATTTCCAATAGGTTGTGATTGTGAACACCTCGGCTCTGATAACCTAGTAGGTAAAAGTGAGCATTAACTACTCTTTTGCCTACAGATTGTGAGATAAAAACGGTTGCAAGAACTTTGAATAAGAACAAGCAATAGGATATAAACAAATTATTTCCCATTTATTAGCAGCATCAGCCTCCCAGAAATCTGCAGAACAGAACTGATCTCCACTTTCTGGCACTTCTGAAAAAAATCAAACTGCTCTTTGGTTCTAAGACACCAGTTAAAAACAAACAAACAAGCAAAACCAACCAACCAACCAAACAAAAAACCCTGAATTAAGCAAATTTGATGAAAATGTTTGGAGACAAGTTGTTTTTACCATATTTGGGTAAGTTAACATTTATCTCAATAAAAGGAAGACATAGACAACCAGAGTGAAAAAACAAGAGTGAGAAAACCTCTTATAGTGTTCCAGCTAAGACAATGGTCTAGTATTAAATGTGGAGGTTGGCAGCCCTGCCTGCAGTGGTGGGGGGTTGGATCTTGATGATCCTTGAGGTTCCTTACAACCCAAGCCATTCTATGATTCTATGATTACAGTCATTTTCAATTTGGGTGCAGTACTGTCAGGGAGCATATGAAGCTATCTATACCTGAGTAATCTACAATGGTATAAACACTATAGATTATCTACTTTAATTTCAAAGGTTGAATTAAAACATTATTTAACATCTCTCTTCTGTTTGTTCTTATAGTGAGAAAGCTATAACTTAGAGTCATAGAATGACCATAGAATCATAGAATGGTTTGTGTTGGAAGGGACCTTTAATGTCATCTAGTTAACCCCCCCCAGCTATAGGCAGGGACAATTTAAAACAAATTAATTTATGCTGTGTCTTACTGTGTAGCAGGAGCCTTGAATTTTAATATAATTAGGTTAGAATTTGTCCTGTTGCACTCATAAATACAGTAACTTACAATTAGTTACTTGCTCATGTCTTCCAGACACTGATCACTGTGAAATGCATTCTCCGTGACATGTGTGTGCAAGCAAGCCCTACCACCTGTGGTCTATTTGTCTGGATCTCTGATTGGATAGGCTCATTTCAGAAGTAAGTATAGATTCGTCATTGTTGGCAAATGTGTAACTATCTGGTGCCTGACTTACAAGGATGATTTGAGGTAATCTGATTAAAGCAAACAGGAATAAACCAGTGTATTCATGTCTCAGACAATATACACTTTTGCAGCTATCAGTAGATTGTCTATTTCCAATATTTTAGCACCCAAAACATACTAAACTACTAGAAGAAAAACTTGTTTTTTCTGTTCTTATTGAACCTTATGGTTATGAATTTGTCATTACTGCAACCACACAAGCTTGATCTACCACTTTTCTTGGCAGGCATCTAAAGTCAATTGCTTCTCTATGTCTGGATTATAATCTCTACTATCTGAACCACTAGTGATTGGTAGTGTAGAGAAAGATATGCTTCACAGTCTTCTTGTCCAATAATCTGAATGTCTTCCAAGCAGCGTTGTTTAATAGCACTGGTGAAAAACAGGGAGAGTGCAAAGATAACAGAGCCAGACTCTTTTCAGAGGTACCCAGAGACAGGACAAGAGACAATGAACACAAACTTGAATGCAGGAGATTCTGTCTGAACACCAGGAAACAGTTTACTGTACCGTGATGGAGCACTGGCACAGGTTGCCCAGAGAGGCAATGGAGTCTTCTTCCTTGGAGACCTTCGAAAGGCACAGGTACACAGTCCTGGGCAGTCTGCTTTGGATATATTTGCTTGAGCAGAGGGTAGGACCAAGTGGCCTCCAGGGGTCTCTTCCAATGTCAACCATTCTGTGTTTCCGTGTCATTCTATGACTCTGTTTAATCTGTCTCCCCAGCCCATCTCTGATAATGTTTGCCGGTGGATACTTTGGGAAAGATGATAAAGCAACACAAACACAGAATGATTTTTCTTTTAGTTATATCCTTATAACATTCAGTAATCTGAGACTCAGTGACTTTTAGAACAGAGGTCTTACACAAACTCTTACATGAATTTTATCTAATTGCTTTTTGAGCCCATTTATACTCTTGGCATCCACAACATCCTATGGCATGAATACTAAAATTTAATTACGTGTCACAAGAAAAATACTTCCTTTTATTTGTTTTAAACCTGTTGCTTGGTAATTTCATTTTGTTCTGCATCATATCTGTGTTGTGGGAAACAGTGAATAGTTCTTCTCTCCTCTCCTTTCTTTGTCTTTCGTGTATTCTGCGCGCTTCTCTGAATTCCCCCGTATTTGTCTCTTTTCTATACTGAGTAATTTTAGTATATTTAATCACTCAACAAGTGAAAACATTCAAAATCCCAATGATTTTTTTTTTTTTTTTGCATTGTAGTGATCCTTTTGGGTTGAATCAGAGTGCTTTATTTTCATTTGATTATTTACTGTTTTCATAATCCTGTTTTTCAATTTTCTGCTTTGATCTCTTCTGAACAGTGAAAAGAACATTTTACGGAGAACTTTCCATAACATCTACTTTCGCTATTGCATTTCTAATGTTTTCTTGAAATCTGATCTTATATTTAACAAACTGTGGTTTGTTTTCATTCATGACCTACATGAATTTGTATTCATATGAGATGAATTCTATTTACAGTTCTATTGTGCAGATATTCTGTTATTATAAAAAAATTGTGTGACTTTTCCTTGTCAGTTCTTGTAATAAATTTTGTAGCATTTGGAAATTTTTTTCCTCACTATTGACCTCTTAACCAGAGAGGCTATGCTGTATATGAAGTGTCACACATATATATGTGTGCTATATGTGTATCTATATTTAAAATATTATAATGTCACATACCTTAACACAGATACCTGAGAGACTCTGCTGGTAACTTCCTTTCTTGTGAAAAATCTGCTATTTATTCATAACCCTCACTGATTGTTCTTTAATCAGTTATTAATCCATAAGTGTAATTTCATTCTTCCTGCCTTAATAGCGAATTTTTTAAAAAGAGCCTTTGTCAGAGAATATTTTCAAAAGTTTCTTGAATATCTAAATTTGGCTCACTGACGAAAAAGTCTCAAATACTTATTGCTCAAGATTTTGATGGTAGGATAGAATTTATTTACAGTTTTCTATTACAGGTTAGGATTCAGACATTCCTGTGGTGTCAAAATGTCTAGAATTGTCACCTATCAGTGTCTTATCCACTGTAGAGAAAAGTACAGGGACGTACCAGAAAGCTTCTTATTTATTCTTTTTATCACTTTCTTGTGTTTCAGCAGAGAACAGTGAGCCACACAATACTCAAAAATTCATGCTGATGATTGATATGTGAGGATAAATGTTACAAACTGGTTTTTAAAATTGAGATTTCAGGTAGCCAGTGTGCTGAGATCCACAGTAGGTACTAATCCAGATATAGGATGTTACTGTAGTCAGAGATACAAGTCAATTTGTATTCACTGTGGATCTCTGTTAATATGTTTTGATTGTGTAGACAGAAATAGACGCTTAGGATTTAATAATTTTGTGGAAGGATGTCCTACAGAAGGGCTCACCAAACGTGTGGGAGGCAAGGTTGGAATAGTATTCCTGTATGGGAAAAAAAATTGGAAGCTCTTCCCATATTTTTTTGTAAACTTGGAATGTATTTTATACATTTCATAGTCTTGGATCTTCAAGATTCTGAGTTTCTGCAAAAGAAACATATCTTCTTCTGTAGCTCTCTTCTGGCCTTTTTTTTTTTTTTCCTTGATCGTGTATACTAGACATTCTAATATTTGATAATGATGATCCATTTGGCATAGTGGAATAAAAAAGAAGCACAGATGTCACAAAATGTAAATGTATGTAGTCTAAATTGCAGGAAATAGAAGCCAAGTCTATCTCAGCTTCAATGTGTAAAACTTGACAACTCAAAGAATATCTAAATTTAATCTAAGAGGCAGATACATTTCCTGGCAAGCTTTCTAGTATTTATCTTTGTGATTTTCCTGTCTTGTAGTCATTCTTAATTGAGAACAAGACAGCATTTAATCTCCGAGCAATATAGAAAATTCACTATGACCCATCTTTCAAGTTATAATGGAAATTGAATATTCTGTATCTGGGAAAAGATATCTGAATAAACCCTATAGTGTCTGTCAAATATCAGCTTGTAGAATACTTTGTGTTTGAGTGAAAAATACCAAACTCAGAGAAATTCTAGATGGGGAATAAGAGTTAGAGATTGCTTCATAAGGGATGACAATTAAAAATATCTGTAAATGTCATGTAGTGTAGTCCATCAAAATATATATAAATAAAAAATAACTATTCCAGGAGGCTGAAATTCTATATGACCTGTAGAAAAAAATTCCATCAGAATGGAAATATATAATAAATCTGCACTGTTTCTTAAACTACCATTCTAACATAAAAGAAACATGAACAAGTTTAGGTATTTTATCCTTCATTAACTCTACTGAACATCTGGAGCCTTAATACAGTTGTGTTTTGCCTCTCAGACCTCAGTTATGCAGCTAAACTTGGATGAATTTGTTATACACTTCTGATGCAATAACTTGTTATACAAGTACCTATTCATTATAGGAACAGAATAGCATTGTTGACTTAACACTGCATTTTGAGATAGAATAATAAAAATTCATTTGGTACATTCATTAGCTTTTTTTTTTTTCAAGGGTAAAGTCTGCCACAGTCATATTCTTGTTAAAGAAGCTATCTGACAAAAAGTCTCTTACTGTTAATCAAGGAATCCTCATTTATCAAAACATATTTGATGTCCAGATATCTCACAAAAAATAGCAACACATCATCTGTAAGGTAAAGTCCTTTCTTTCACTATGTACCCACTATTTTTCTAGTTACTGTGTTTGGCAACCAGAAAATTACCATTAGGATTTCCTCCTTACTATTCAACCAAGATTTGGGACAGTTCCCCTTTCTGCCCATTCCTAATTTCCAGCTACAACATGCACAGAATCTTCTTTTTCATATCAGTATAAATGAGAGACTGTAGAGCTTAAAGTCACTAGATTTTATTTCAGCTGCCTAGATGGAACCCAGACTTACTCATAAAGAGCATAGTGAGAGGGGGAAGCTATATATTATGCTTTAATTTAATCAGAATTCACAGAAAAAATAATTAAACTTTCAGGATTCACAGCTTTTTGATTTATCAATCATTAGTCCTTCCTGTGTGTCTGAAGAACAATGCAGCCTAAAACTAAAGAATCCCTCTTACTAAACACTCAGTGTATATATGAATCTTCCAGAAACAAGAGTAAAGAAATTACAAGAGAAAAAATAATTAAGAGGATAAAGAAGCACTAGGAAAGGATGTGATTTGTTCAAAGCTACGTGGTATATCAAAGGCAGATTGCTGAGCTCTTGTGTAAAAGCTTACTTTTAGAATACCATTTCATCCTCCTATTAGAAGCAATTATCGTGTCCTGCAGCTACTCCTCATATCATTATTTGCACTGGGATTGTAAAGTAGAGTTATTTCTTTGCAAAAACCTAGGCCAAGAAATAGTAACTCAGTTTCATTTCTTGGCATTCAGTGCCATTTCCGACACAACTAGCTGATATAAAAGAACTCAGCCATGGAATGTTCTTCCCTTGTGACAATCCATTCTCATTTAAGGCTTAACTCCCCAGCCATGCACCACAGAGCCATGTTTGCACTGGCAATAGCATAGCCTACTAGGTTGCCTTGCACAGCCTTTGTAGAGGCAGGAGACAGGTATGCACACTGTTTTCATTAGAAAAATGGGAGGTTGGAGTGGGGAAATAAAAGAAAAAAAGCCCAAAATGAACTATTTTGGAGACCTGCAAGTATTTTTTCCTACAACAACGCATACCAAATTCCTGAAGTTTACACAGAGGAAAGATTTTTAACCCAATTACAGGTTCAAACAGCTTAGCAGTTCTCTATCTGCAGTAACTTGAATCTAAAACTGACTAACTTCTGCCTTTGTTTCTGTTACTGCTATTTTTGGAGGACACAAGCTAGCTTTTGGGCTTCTTAGTCCCCTTAATGCCATCTGAGACCCATGATCATGCTGGCCTGACTCTGGAGCTGCTCCCTGTATTTACTCATGGTATTTTTGTCCAGTCCCAAGGTTTAAACTGTATTTGATCCTCCTCCTGCCAAAACTAATTATTGTAGAGCCTGAGGTTTTTAAGGTCTGGCATCTTAAGCTCTGCTTTTGACAGATCTTCTATCTGTATGGAATGGTGCAGTAGGCTTCATTACTGCTTGCAGACAGTAGGGATAAATAAGACCATTTACCATGCAGACTACGTGTTTGAGTAAGGGTTACTCTTAATCATAGAATCATAGAATTATAGAATGGCTTGGGCTGGAAGGGATCTCAAAGACCATCTAGATTCAACCTCCCTGCTGTGAGCAGGATTGCCACATGCTAGATCAACCACTACATCAGACTGCCCAGGGCCCATCCAACCTGTCCTTGAACACCTCCAGGGACTGGACATGCACAGTCTCCCTGGGCAGCCTGTTCCAGCACCTCATCACTCTCAGAATGAAAATTTTCCTCCTGAAATCTAATCTAAATCTCCTTTCCTTTAGTTTAAAACCATTTTTCCTTGTTCTATGACCTGTATAAAAAGTTGATTTCCCTCATGCTTATTAATTCCCTTTAAATATTGGAAGGCTGCAATGAGGTCTCCCCATAACCTTTTCTCCCCCAGACTGAACAAGCCCAGCTCTGTCAATCTTTCTTCATAAGAGAGGTGCACTAACCCTAATCTGGAAATTCATCCAAAATTTCCACATCTTTCCTGTGCTGAGGACCCCATGCCTGGATGCAATACCCCAGATGGGGACTCACGAAGGCAGAGCAGAAGGGGACATTCAACTCCCTCACCCTGCTGGCCACCAGTTACACAACTAGGAACAGGACCCCAAAGTAGAGATTTCAACAAAAATAACCATTATTATTTCTCATTTCAGAGCATTTATTTATTAATATTATTAATATTCAAGTTTTTATGGTGTTGGTGTTCTTCAGACATTGAAAACCTGTGCAAGCCATAGAAAAGGACAATTTCTATCCATTCATTTGCAGCCTGCTCTTAGTCAAGCATAGGCCATGGTATGAGCAACAAGTCATTCCTACCATGTCCTTTGTGGACATTAAGCACTTGTAGGAGAAAAGCAGACCATTTCATTGGGATATAAAATTAATGCACAAGAGAGAATTTTACCCTGTACTATTGTAATTAGGGCACACACTGGGAGGACAGGGAGCTGGATTTTGGAAAGTTTCTGAGCTGGCTGTTGATATTAGAGCATCATAGCTGTAATATTTAAAACAGCTCTGCATATCTACCAGTGTTTAGAACTCTGCTCCCTTGTATACCCAAGAGAGTATTTTTGCCTACTTTGTCATGTTGCCTCTTGCAGTTCTTTTTTGTAGAAGAAGAGTTCCAGAAAAAATAATAAAGAATGTCAATTTTATCCAATTAATCTTTCGTCTGTTTTTCAAGGTAAGGTAAAATGTAATCTGTGCTTATGCACTTAAATTTCCTCAGTAGAAGAGAGTGCTGAGGTTGCATATCTACCTTGTGAAAGGAGATGTGATATCAATCTGATGTTCATGCATAAAATTTAAAGGACAATTTTATGTCCTCAACCTTTATCAGTGTAAATAAGCATAGGACTCTGCCATTTTTTTCATCCCTTATAGATGAGTCTGAGTCTTTAATCTACAAGGTTAGGAGAATTTAACTGTAGAGCTGAGAAAGGCAGCAAGTTGCCAAAATAGATGCCCAACCTCACCCCTTTTTTATTTTTTAGATTCCTCTAGGCTGACTTCAGAGACTTTTTGTATAGCACTTACATTTTTGGGGAGAGTTGCGTTATTGATATTTCTATGTTTTTCTATAGGCTATTTGCAAAAGCAGGTTATCTACCAGAAGTTTCTGTGTTGACCAGTTAATTAAGATAGACATCACAAGTTTTATATTTAATAAAGTATTTCCACATGTTAAAGCTATTTATAACTAATACATATTTTGCTATCAAAATTTACAGATATGTAAATTTACAGATATGTAAATTTAAAAGAGTATCTCAGCCAGAGAGTACACTGTCGTTAACAGCTCATCTCAGAAGAGCAGATTATCTGCTGTACATCTCACACATCTTGGCTACTTGTCTTCAGAAATCACAGACCTGTATATATTTCCCATTATTAAAAGGCAGTGTTTCAGTCAGTAAGCAGAAGCGACTTTGGGTGATGATATGTCAGATCCTAGCGCAATGAAGGAAAACATTTCTGTTTTGAATTCAGTGCCAGGAGTAGTATTAGTTGAAAATATTTGATGACAAAGAAATAAAACAATAATTATGTGGATTGAATTTTACATTGAGTTGAACTAGGTGAGATGAAAAGCCAAAGGGGATTTCAGATACATAGTTGTTATTTCCAACTGAAGAATTAAAACAAAATGATGCAGATGTATTTTGCTGGCTTCTGTTAATTTTCAGACTAACTTCTCTTGACTTTCCCATTATCTTCTACTACTCATTGTATTTATTGTGGCAACTTGAAAGCACAGTGTGGACAGAAATTAACTTGTATTGAGCTAGAAACTAGCTTTCTATTTTATGCTTATACAGCACCTGAAGCACAGAACTTAACTGAAACACCCATAAAGTATAAATAATAATAGTTATTATTACAAGAATAGATAAGTAATAATGTCCCAAGATGGAACATATCTGTGTTTCATCTCTGTTTGTAGCTAGCAATGGTAAGTAGAAAGGGAAAATTTTGCTCAAATTGCAAAAAGGAAAAACACCTCTGCAGAGAGCAACCTCCTGCTGATTAAAAATGAGAAAAAAAGAAAGAAGAAGGAGCTGACAAACAAACAAACAAACTAACAAAAAACCCACAACTTTTTTTTCCACTCACAATATGCTTAAGAACAACTTCTAATGCCTCTTTAATTATTTGTTTTATCTAACATAATACTTTCATATTGAAATATTGGAAAAATAAAACAAGATTCCAGCTGAAGGAGAACAGTCATTTTTGGAATTAAAATTAACTATGAGTAGAATTTACTGCAGAGTAAACAATGAACAAAGATGTGGTTGTTGCAATGGTAGAAATGTTTATGAACAACTCAATATCCAGGTCTGGGTCAAGGGGAAAGCTGCTCTAAAGTGATTTCTTTGACCTCCAGAACAGTGATGTATCCTTAGCTTCCTGTTTTGCTTTTTGCTAATCTGTTTCCACATCAGTAATTCTGGCTGCTTTGTTCTGCTATGTACCCTGTTGTTTGCATGGAATTTTTGGAGTTCAATGTCTGTTTCTGTTTGAATGTGGGTATGCATACAGGTGACCTGAAAAATGATAATGCCAACTTTGCCCCACCATTTAATTCCTGGAAGAAAAGCTTCTAGTTCCATGTCCTGCAGCAGCCCCTGAATATGACCACGAGAAATCCTATTTGAAAAAATTGTTTATGGAAGGTATACAATAATTTAGCATAAACTGCTAGAGATGTCAAGGATGGCATGTGCTGACTTGGGGTAGATAGCACTTCTGATGATGTATTTGTATTATTTGTAGTGATTTTAAAAGCTCCAAGAGAAAAACAAAGAGAGAAAGAATTTTTGAAAGTTAGCTAAACCAGTGTGAATCTAGAGATGTATCAAGTAGAAGGGTCAGTCTTTGAATAAATAACTTTTTTTATTTGGCATTTCACATAGAAAGGAAAAATTGTACTGGAGGTGTCAGATGGCACTCTTATAAGATGCCATACACTTTCAAATGCCTTACTTCTAAAGACAGTCATCTACACAAATTAAAGCAAAGAAACAAGCTATAAATCTGTAAATCAATGTCAGATGTTTGTAAAAGTGCAGATTTTCTTTGAGATGTTTTTCCTGTACTATGAAGATTGTTTTGAGTTATAAAATATTTTCCAGTTGACAGAGAAAAATATTTGATCAAGTTGTTACCACATTATCCTTTTGCTAAATATCATGGATGAGTGGTTACTTTGCATCCGTAGTAGGCCAGTCTCTAGGAATTTTCCATTGTATTATATGAGGCAAAGCTGCTTTTGATTGCTGAAGGAAAGGTAAAGGTTTCCAAATATTTAGACAAGTGTCTTCAGCAAGTTGTACACTGGGCACAGTCTGGTGCCCTGGTCAATCCTTCAATGGCTGAAACTCGGTCTCTGAGGGACTCACAGCAGGCAAGTACATCCCCTTAGGGCTTCCCAGTCCTGAGATCCCTTGGAAGGAATACCTGCTTTTACTCAGCAGCCTGGAAGGTAGAGCACTTGCCCAGGAAATACAGAACTTTGGCTTTCACACTTGATCTGGGAAATGCTGAAGCATCTTTCACGTCTCAGAGTGTGGGGAGCTCAGGGCTGATGGACAAACTACAGTGAGGATGAAGCTGGAAAATTGCAGGAAAGACCAGAAAATTCATGGAACCAGGAAGAGAAAACCTCATGGGGAATGGGAAAATGTCTGTTGCCAATATTGTCTATATTTTATGATCTTATATCTTTTAAATGCATAGTGTGCAGGCAGAATTCAGACCAGGGACTAGAATGAGGACAACTCTAAAGAAGGCTGTAGACACACACTGCCTTTTTCTTTTGCCCCCTTAGGTTTGTGCACTCTTTAATGCACTGGAATTGGAGTACAGACAAGGGCCTGAGAGTCTTGTTCCAGCTGAGCAGCTGTAACAGTGTGTGCAGATGAGGTTATCTCAGCAGTGTGAGAGATCACTGCCAGTCCAGCAACTGTCAGCCCCCAAATCCAGATGGTAAGTAGGTGGGGTGGATTTTGGCTACTTTGACTCCAGTTCACTTGAATCTTTCCATAACTGCCTTATTTCACAAACTATGTGCAATATTGGTGGACTTCATTAAAGCCCTTGGGGAACATGCTGTGAAAACAAATGCAGTTTATTACAGATATGGTCCTATTAAATTGAAAAACATTATGGGGTAATATAAATTATTAAGAAAAATCAAGGCTAACAAACAATCGTAGTTATTTGTCCTAGGGGAGAAATCTGTTTTCACCTCAGCCGCAAGCTCAGTAACAGTGAGATATGGTCCATTTAATGTAGATTGAAATGTAAAAGCACTTGTACTAGATTGTGTTGTTACGAAAGGTGTACTTTAGCTGTGAACTTTGTGCATTTCAGTGCATCCAGAAATAAATGGCACAGTGTTCTACAAGAGCCATGTAAAAAAACCCAACTTTTCTGCTGCTTTGAAAGGTTCTGCAGCCCTTTATATGGAAACTGGGTTTATTACCTCAGAAAATTCTTCTAAAGCTAGTCACAGTTCTTAGGATTTTGCAAAAACACGTTGTGTTTGAATTCATCAGCAAGCTAGGAACTGCTCATTCTTAACATTCACAACCAGCTCCAATACTCCAGCAGACTGATTAATTATAAAGTGGAAATGGAGGACATAACTTTCTGTCCTTCTGAACATAACTGTTCTGTTCTTCTTGGTGTTTAGATATGAAAATATTACTAACAGCCACAGGTAGATCAGAACCAAGAATCTACCTTCAAATATTTCCCAGGAGATAATGGCACAAAGACGTCAAAGCCAGACTTAAATAATTTTTTAGAGTCCTATGGGCAGCTCCAGGTCCTATGATCCAAAAACCCTTACATTTTAAATCTAGATCTGTATCTTCTATAGTACAGACTTAAGCTTGTTTAGCAAGCTTTAGTTTGAGGCTATCAAACCAATTTTTACTCCTTTTTTCTTTTTCTTTTTCTTTTTCTTTTTCTTTTTCTTTTTCTTTTTCTTTTTCTTTTTCTTTTTCTTTTTCTTTTTCTTTTTCTTTTCCTTTTCCTTTTCCTTTTCCTTTTCCTTTTGGACACAGATGAAATTTATGCAGTTGTAAGTGTTCAGCTCACTTCTGCATGTGTGACGACTTCATGAATTGACTATAATTACTGGAATGTCCTGTCTGATTTCTACCACATCCGGCAAAATGGTAGAGGTCTCAAATATAAATAAGCTCCAGGTTTTATGCTAATAAATGAACAGTTAAAAGGGAGGAATTAAAAGGAAGGAATTCTGTTAATTAAAGTCTGCAGTAGAAATTTATACTCTTTTAGAACAGACAGAAGAAAGAAACCTGGAAACCAGGAAGAAAAACTTCATTCAGACAGAACAGTTTGTGAAAAGCAGTGTTTCAAGTGTTCAAATCTGGCCAAAGTCAATCAAGCACAGGACAAAAAATTATAGGAAACCAAGTTTTATTAGCTTCAATGTTCAGGGAAAGATTTGTTTTACTTAGTAAATAATTCATTCCCTCATTCTTACAGCCTGAAGTGCCTCTGCTTTTGGCTGGGTCTGGGAGAAATGCAGTAACACTGTGAGAAAGGCCAAGGCATTTCTGAGCCAGTTTAGAGCAGAAAGTCTGGGCAGTCATGTGAAAATAAATTTGTTATGAGATTTGTGCCCAGCTTCAAAATAAAACAGGTTTTTATAATAAGCACTCATTATGATGCGTTTTGTTCCAGACTTTCTCTGTGTTTCTAGATGACTGCTACCTCAGTAAAAGATATACTAATTCTATCTAGTCCAGGATGTTTATTCTTTCCTTAATACATAGTTTCCAATAGAAACTCATTGCTTTGGTCTATTTTGTTTCTTCTCTCTGTTCTTCACTTCTTGGATTAGGAAAAAAGGCTTTACCTTGATAGTCATATCCAAAACTCTAATAACTGTGTGACTGTGTGTGAGTGCCTGTTAGGAGTCTGTCTAGATTTGCATAGGTGTCATCGTGAAAGATCTATGAAATTATGAGGCTCTTTCCAACATCGCTGCATCTCAGCCACAAGACTGATGAAAGTGTAGTTTATGACTGTGTCAGTCTTGCAAATGTACTACTGAGTTGGACAAACTTTTTTATCCCTTCTCCTCTCTTTTTCTGTGATGCAAGGTAAATCAAATGTATTGCTTCTAGCATGGAAATGGTAGCCTCAGTAGCTACCATTGAAGCTTAAGAATGATTGCAGTTAACAGGCTTCATAGGATGAAAGGCTCATTGTTTGAAGACCAATTCGTTTTTTGGATAAGACTGATCAAAATAGTTTCTACAGATTTTCATAAGCTTCCTACTCATACCATGTATTATTTGGCTTAGTGATCACAGCTGAAAAGCATGATTTTAATAAAGACGTTGATTAAGTAGATTAAAATACGTTGCTGCCTCATTCCAATGGTAAACAAAATAAATGAGTTAATTAAAGCAAGGTAGGTTATAACACAGCATATGTATTAATTTGCTTATTACTTTGCATTCATTTTTAAAGTAGCTGATGAATCACAGATGATAATAAATACAACTTTTTCGTTACCAGCTGAGCTCCTTGGTATATTTTCACAGTCAGTTCTCAGGAAGTAAGGGCAGCTGTTGCTGTAAACTAAAATTATGGTTAGCATCACCCAAATTCCCCAAAATCAATAATTTGCTTACAGACTCCTGTAAGGAATGGCTGAAAGGATCACTTTGAGTACACTCCTTACGCAAGGACTAATCCATGCTCCTGTAAATGCCTATACCAACTGCAGATCAATTTCTGACTCAATCATTTAGCATTAGGTGAGAGAAGTGGCAGGAAAGAGACTGCTAGAACCACCCTCTGAGACAATGTTTGCATCAAGGAATGTAACTGCAGGCAAAGTTAAATGGATCACCAGGTTAGGAGCTGGGAGGAATTTAGCTTAGGAGAGCAGAGGTCAGGGGATACTGGATTTGGGAGCTTTTCTGGATCTGTTAATGTCACGTGGAGGTATTCCACATTATTGCACTCCTGCAGTCACTGGAGGGAACGTGCTGGTGACCCCAGATGCTCTTTGTCCCTGATGTTGAGGCTGGATTCAGGTCTCTGGGATGTTGCTCTCTGAGCTGTCTTTTCTTCTCAGAAATCTCCAGCACGTGTAAGATGATAAGCATGAGAGCATTAGTCACACAATTACTGGCACTTTTGGATATTAATCAACAAACAATCTTACATACCAAGTGAACATCAACACCATCTTCCTGAAAGAAGGTTGTAGCAGTGTGGAGGTTGGCCTGTCTTCCCAAGTAACAGAGATAGGACAAGAAGTAATGGCCTGAAGTTTCTCCAGGGGAGGTTCAGGTTGGATATTACGAAAATTTATTTTCAGAAAGAGTGATGAGGCATTGGAACAGGCTTCCCAGGGAAGTGGCGGAGTCACCATCCCTGGAGGTGTTCAAGAAATACTTAGATGTGGCACTGAGGGACATGGCTAATGGGCATGGTGGTGACAGTTCAACTAAATGTTCTTAGAAGTATTTTCCAACCTTAATGATACTATGATTCTATGTTTCTATGATTCCTGGGGAAGGAATAGCCAGTCTCACCAAGCAAAGCAATTCTACTGCTTCTCCTGTAGCTTCTCCAGCATATTTCCCTAATGGAGAATTTAGAAGAACCTGACCCCTAGTCATACTGTGTCACTAATGCTGCAGCTCCAAGCTTGTGGAACCTGAGGTGGAGCAAGCAAGTGCCAGTAGGGTAAGATCTATTTAAACTTATCTTGTCAGTGCAACAACATTTATGCAGAAGCGATGTTATATTTTGATACATTCATTAACGGGGGAAAAAAAAGTGTTTTTCCAGATGAATGACTAGTCACAGAATTCCGTGCTTCGTTTCGGATACAGGTAACCATAGTTACTTTTGTTGCCTAGCGACACTTCTTCATACAGCTGAGAATGGTCCTGCTCTTGCCACTTTCTGTACAGCCAAATTTGGCTGGCACAGCACTGCGGCCCCAGAGCAGCTCCCTTCAGTGCACAACAAGGGGTATGTGCTTATTCTGCAGTCCAGGAGATAAGAATTAGTGTTGGTGCTGCTACAGGAATATAAAAAGAACTGCCCAACACAAGGAATGGCACTGAATTCTCATCTCTCCTATAGCAACATAAATCCTGCTGCAGCTTTAAGGCAAGATCTGACTCAGAGTGTTGCTGGATGTAAATCCTCAGAAGCGCTATAACACCACTGACATGCAAATATACGTGTTCTTTTTAAGTCATACCTTCTCCATGAGCTTGCATAAAAGGTCATTTGGGGCAGAAATTAAGAGTATTGATAAGTTTCTCAGCCCAGACACAGAACAGCTATTAAAAAAAACTTGGATCTGGATCCTTTTCTAGGTGAAAAGCAGCATTACTTCATGCAAAGACAAGTAATACTGACTTATGTCATTTTAAAAACAGAAAACCTGTTTATATAATAGATAAGGTTTAAAAAATAGGCTTATAAAAAGTCTATGAGTCAGATTCTCCAATTTATGTCAACTTAATCTGAGTTAATTGCAAATTAACAGCAATAAATTTTATTGGACTTGGTCATGAAGGGCTTCCTGAATGCTGCTGGTTTATGCACACTGTGACTCACCAGCATCCAGGCTTGGCTTGCAGAGCTCTGTGGTTGATGTCATGGCCTTGGACTCTGCCTTTCAGAGCGTTTTCTCAGAACAATGACTTGCAACTGCTTTTCACCTGAGCACTCATCTGCTATTTGTGGTCTAGCTGGATTGTTTGCTCCAGGATGACAAATTGCTTATGTAAGTTAGACACTTGTGGTACAATCTTGTCTGTTTGTAAACAGGTTTGCTCTTGACTCCCTTCTTGGCCTTCACCCCAGTACTCAGCACACCACTGCCTTGCAGTAGGAACAGGCAAAATAATGTAGTTCCCATGCTCACAGTCCTGAATCTGACCTTCTAAGCAGTGCTCTGGTGAACTGCAGTTGCTTTCTGGAGCATCAATCTGTTTTTTGCCTCTCATACATACAGAAGTGCACTCCAATTAATGTAACTTTGCAGTAAATACTTGAAAGCTCCTTTTTCTCCTTCAGTTAATTCTTGCTCATGACTTCCATCAGATTAGTCCTACAGGTGATATCTGATACTAAATCTTCTGGAGTAATGAAACTCAGTCATCTGTACTGCTAGATCATTAACCTGGCCCCTGATTCATGCTGGACCAGCTCTGGTTCCTCCAAGCATTGGACATTGCTTGGGAGTTGGTGCAGAATAGAGGCAATTCCCTGAAGGCTTTTTGGAAGCTGCTGTGCTTTGGAGAGAAAGAGCGATCAGTAGTGCAGACATGGGCCATTCTGGTCTAGCAAATTTCAGTGTTGGAAGGTTCAGAGAAGCTCTGCTTGTGTTTACTTTTCTGTAAAGTAATGCAGTGTTTTGCCTATTTTATCACAGCATGTTGCATGCTTGCCACCTCCTGAGGAGGTTCAGCCTGATCTCTTTTTCTGATAGATATACAAGGACAGGACTCATTCTCCAGTATTTCAGAGAATCAGTAGCCTACAAATTCTGTACTGGCAGTCAGGGTGAAGACATTCTTTAACCAAAATCTGTCATGGTGTACAAGGAGGTTTCAGTGCTTTCTCATTTCCATGGGGATGCCAGGCAGGACCACCTAGATCCACTGAGCTGTGTTCATCTATGTGTATCTGTTAATTCTTGTGCTGTAATTAGGTTGTTAGCAGTAGGGGGTTGGTAAGCACGTAGCAAATAGGATTATGACTCAAGACTGAAAATAAGCTCCACAGTTCAGTAAGGAGATATCAGTGACCTTAGTTAAGCAAGGTGTCCACACAGTGTGGTATGGTTGTCTTTGTTCTGTGAGAAAAGAAGGGATTCCTTGCTCACTCAGCATGATTGTCCAGAGTTCTTGTAAGAACTGCATTTCTCATTTATTTCTATATCTGTGTCAGAGCCTTTTGAAGATTTTTGTTGTTTTTTTTCCCTCCTCTGTATTTTCCATCATATTTCTGTGTCTTGAATACTGTAATTGTCTCCTTATTTCTATCTATTTATCCTGCATTCTTTGCTTACCATTAGTTTTGTTTTCCTTCTAAATGCTGTTCCTTGTAAAAGGAAGTCTTCCTGGTTGAATGTCATTTGTTTTTCTTGTTAATTTAGGATAACAGTTCCCCTTGCCCCATTTGCAGCCCACATACTGATGCAACTTCCCCTTGTTTTGTTCCCACATAAGTATTGCCACAGTACTTTAATAAAATGATGTAGGTCTCTGCTTACAAAAGAGTGTTTCTGTGGTATCTTAGGGCTTTCACAGGAAGCTTAACAGCTTGCAGAACAGTAAGTGGCAAATGTTTAGTGCAACATTATGCCAACTTGAGGACAAACTGTTCCTCTCAGGAATGTTTTCAGTCTTAAATGAGAGGAAATCCCCCTAGCAGAACACGAATTCTTGGAGGGGGTGGGAAGTGACTACCACTTACTTGCCTTGCCAGCAGCTCCAGTTTTCAAGAGCCTTCCAAGACTTTTTAAGATCAAGTGTAGCATACGCTCAGCAACAAGGAGTGAGGAAGCTATGACTGGCTTTTCCAGAGCAGCGAGGATTCCACTCTCATGGACAAGGCAGTTAATCTTTCTGCCTGCCACAGCCCACAAATGTTAGTCTGCGCAGACAGACGCTGGGAGGGTGACATTGAGGCAATGAGGCCACAGTGAAATTGTTAATGTGAGTAAGAAAAAATAGGAAAGTAGCTGAAAGTAATAGAAAGAAAGAAGGGATGATATCAAAGGGACCTGTACAAGCTTGAGATCTGGGCCCGCATGAACCTAAAGAGGTTTAACAAGGCCAAGTGCTCTACTCTGCTCTTTTGAGGCCCCATCTGGAGTATTGCACCCAGGCCTGGGATTCCCAGCATGAGAAAGATGTGGAGCTGTTAGAGTAGATCCAGATGAGGGCCGCTAAGATGATCAGAAGTTTGGAGCATGTCTCCTACAAAGTCAGGCTGAGAGAGCTGGGATTGTTATGTCTAGAGAAGAGAAGGCTCCAGGAAGACCTCACCGTGGCCTTCCAATATTTAAAGGGAGATTATACACAGGAGGGAGACTGACTTTTTACATTATTTGATAGTGATAGGACATGGGTGAATGGCTTTAAACTAAAAGAGAAGAGATTTAGATTAAATGTTAGGAAGAAATTCTTTACCCAGAGAGTGACGAGCCACTGGCATAGGCTGCCCAGAGAAGCTGTCAGCTCCCCATCCCTGTGGGAGTTCAAGGCCAGGTTGGATGGGGTCTTGACCAGTCTGATCTAATGGGTAGAAACACTGCCCATGGCAGGGAGGTTGGAACTAGATGGAACTAGAAGGTTCCAGCCTACCTAAGTCATTCTATGACACTGTGAAAACACCTTGAGACAGATGAATTCAGAACTTAAACACTGATGAGACAGACTGAAATATGTGGCACTTCAGCCATAGAAGTGAGTCACGCATCAAGAAGATAAGTGCCGTTACTTATCTTCGGACATCAAACACAGGTAAAAATATTCTACTTGCTTTCAATGACTGCTGGGTCCTGGATTACAGGAGAATGGGGTGTCAGTTATCTGTTTGTGGATCTAGGACATCCAGATCGGTGTCTGAGCTATTCAGCATGCAAGAAAGCATGAGAGAAGATGCACTGAGTTTCTTCCATTTTATTTCTAATCTTTGGGGCAATGCAGTATTTTGATATTCTGGATCTGGTGAGTGTACCCCAGCTTAAAAATAGCCAGGAAGTACCACTTGGTGGCTTGACTTTTTTCATTAAAAATGTGCAAATTTTCTGCTGAATACATTAGTCATTTTATCTTCTGACAAGCAAAACTGTCAGGCAGGTATACTGCAGAGGCCCAGTACATGAAGGAATAATACACTTACAGTAAAAGGATTTTATATTTCCAACCACACAGAAACATTCCAGAGAAGGAAGAACTTACCAGAAGATTGTCCCCAGTAACACTGGAACTAAACTGTGGATGTGGAATATTGTAAGATTTTGAGGATTTATTTGAAACAGACAAACAAAAACCCTCTAAGTCATGTGAAAGTCCTTCAAATGGAAATCCTGCTTTGTTAAAGGCAAACAAAAGAACATGAATGATTAAATACTTGCAATATAAAGAAACATAAAGAAAATATCATGATATATAGTCTGTTTTTCTATAGATTTCTAGCACCAATAACGACTTGAATATTTTTTCCAGGTGATTAAATAGTAATTAATATGTTTATACTGAAGAAGCATCACTGAAAGTACTTATGATATATCTTGTACATTGCTTCACAACAGTTAGTCTTTGTTCATAAAAAGAAAAGACTGAACTTGAAAGTTAAAGACTGGGTTCAAGATCTTTGCTATGAGAAATTGATTAAATTGGTGGTAGCTTTGATTGCAATATGATGCCCTAAATAAACATTAAGTGTCTAAAGCTCATTAGGTACAGAAATGCCAAAGTCAGAGGTATTTTCATGTTGTTATTTTGCTTACTAAAATCTAACAATATGTTTTATCCTCACAAAAAAAAAAATGTTTTCTAACAAGGGTTCTGTCTTTGTGGAAGTTTTGCAATGGCTGCACCAACATGTGCGCAAAAAAAAAAAAAAAAAAAAAAAAAAAAGAACAAGTGTCCTAGTAAATGCTACAAAAAATTTGTTTCCCTCTTATTTTCTGCAGTATCCATATTCATGCATCCTAGAGTCACTTATACATGAAGTTGAGACTCTAAAGCTGGATTGCAGGAAGCAGCAGTAGTATAAAAGCAGAAAAGGTCAGTAAGTTTTTTAAGCTGTGCTGTTTCTTTCCTTATTTCTATTTGAAACAGCTGTGTGAAAGTTTTAGTCCTGGTACTCATTTATCTCCCATGTAAAATTATCACGAGCATGTGGGAGAAAATAATATTATTATGACAGCTTACTTTAATGTCATATACACGTCTATACCTCTTCCATGTTCAGGGGCAGAAAAGAGCACATTCTTTGGAAAAAGAGTGGTAAGACTTCACCGGTGCTGCAGCATTGCGGTAGATAGCATACTGTTAGTAGTAACAGATGTTTTGGTGCTCTTCAAGGAAGAAAAGCACTAAATGAATGTTAAAAGGTGGTGGTATAATGAATAAGCCCAAAAGAATAAAAATATCATTTTCATACAAATATTAATGTTCATAACAGTAAAAAGGAGGACTATCTTAAAAAAGAAAAATCCCTTGTATCATGGTTCTTCCACATAGAAAAAGGTGTTCTCTGAAAGAATTGTATTGAATAAACTGCAGAAAGTTTGTTTCAGATAAGCAAAAAACAGCTAGTAGTTGTCATTTCTTAAAGAGATTATTTGTAGGTGCCTCTTCTGCATGATTGTTTTCTTTTCCCATACATTTAATCCTAACAAGAAGTTAGGATAGGCAAACTGCATCAAGTCAGTCCTGATAAAACTCCTGCTTTCAGTGGGGTAAAGGCATTTTGTTAGTGTGAAAGGCTTTTGGAAAGGAGGAGTCAGATAGGCATCCACAGTACTGCCTTTTGAATTTTGATATCAGAGCTATTATTAGCTCCAGGCACAGGACTTCAGTGCAAGCCATGACAAAGTCTCAGGGTTGTACAGCAAAAAATCTGTTTTCCTAAAAGTTCATAAAATAATTTAAAATATAAGCCCATATGCCAAAAGTTTGTATCATACTAAAACTTCATAAATCTCAAATATTTCCCATGCTCTATAATAGCATGGAATCTCCTTGACTGATTACGTAGGTTCACAGATTAATGACCTCTAGGAAAGTTTCATTCTTCATTGAATTCCTAGGATATTTGGCTTCTTTTACATTCACACTTGAGCTTTAGTTATCAAACTGAAAAGAGAAGCCAAAATGAAGACTATCTGCCTGAAGGCAGCCTAGCCCAAACTTCAGGCAAACCTGGAAAAACAGGCTGATGATGCGGACAGGACAGAACTGAAGTGGCCATGACTCATCTGGTTGAATAAAGAGCAAATCTGACATTCAGATCATGTTAGCTATCAATAGATTAAACCAAAATGAATAATCTCCTTTGGAACAATGCAAAAAGCTTTCAAGTCTGGTCAGTGATGGTTGGAAAAAGATGTCGTTAAGCAAGCATTAAGCAGAAAGAGCAAATATCAAAGCTTCTTAAATTACCTGGGAGAAAATACAGTGTTTTGTTTTTAGTCCTTGGAGCCATTGACTGGCCAGGATAAAGACACCGTGTTCTTTGAGGGGTCCATCAATAACCGAGAACTTCATTAGAACTACAAACAAAGGCGCTGGAATAGGCTAAGTAAACAAAATCCAAAACAGTTTCTTCCTTTAAAATTCAAATGCCAGCTGAAGTACACTGAGGTAAGAATTTTGTTTAATTTGTTCTCTGCAGTCCTGCCATTGCCTAGTAACATTTTCAAACAGTGTCAGCTGCCACTTGGAAGCAGACTAAGTAGGAGAATTGACTTGCCTGAAAGAAAATAATGGCTTTTTGGTGAAAAACGGAATGCTAGAAATCTGAACCCGACCTCACCAATTTTCAACACCAAAACTTTATGTTTAAAACAATACTGTTCTTCTTAAATTTGGAAAAATACTTTGGTGCCTTGTGGGAATTGCAGACCAATTGCTCTTATCCTGTTGTCTTGCAAGATATTCAGAATGTAATATCTTCCATGAAATACAAGCATATTTCAGTGTTTAGTAGAAGCATTTTTCTTTTAGAAACAAACCAGTCAAACAATGAAACTTTCCACAAGGCAGTGTGTGTGGGTTTGAACTTGTGATACATGAAAAGCAGAAACCACCTATGGTAGCCTCTTGTGAAGCTGTGGTAAAAAACATTCAAAATTCATCTCAGTTTGCTGTTATCATTCCATTTAAACTTTAATACAACAACAACAACAACAACAACAAAAATGCCAATGCAGAAGTATAAAGTAGGATGTGGAGTCAAACATTTGAAAGCTAACCATCACAGCACCTACAGTTTCCTCTGAAATCTTAATTTAGCTACCATAGGAATCCATTTTTTTAATTAAATGTAAGAAGCAATAAGAGGGGGAGTAGTATGATGTAATTACTTAACTAAAATTGTATTGGAATGCAATTGTTTAAGAGAAAGGAATTAAGGTTGCCAGGAGGTAATTCATCCGCTTTCTTTCTAACTTCCATGTCCAATCAAAGTTCCTCAGTCTGCATTCAGCTGTGTGACTATGCTAAGGTAGTGTTGCGTCAATATATTCAGGCACTCGCTCATGTTCTTTCACTCAAGCAGGTTAAAGTAACTGAAGTGGCCAAAAGTGGCTAAAGTTACTCTCCAGCACCTGGACTGAAGCTGCTTGGAATCTCTTTCGCCAGCAGCACAAACAGAGCCTGCTTGAGAGTAGCAGCACCTAAAAAATTAAAAGACAGTAAAGAACTTGCAAACTAATATTCCTTTTGCATATTAATTTTGAAGTCAATTCCTTGGCTGTCTGTCCAAAAAGATGACTGAAACAACTTCTGTCACGTGGCACTGTAAGAATCGCCATTATTGGATCTGAGCCTTCAATTAATTGTCACATCACTGATGTCAAAACTTGACAGAGCTGACTTCCACACAGTATGAATCTCATACTCTATGTGGGAATATGAGTCTGTACACATGTGCTTAGATGCTTTCATGAAGAAGAGAGACTAACAAACACTGGTTGGTCTGTGGAGCTAATTTGTGCTCTACACAAGACTTCTTGATAGAGGATGTGTAGCTGTGGGTGAAGGGATCATTTTAGCTTATGTTTTATGTTCCTATTCCTCACTCAGAGCAGAAGGCCCCTCAGCAAATTGTGGTTATGCAAGAAGAAAGAGGTTGGTCAGGTGCTGTTTTCTGGGTGAAGTATGACTTGCTTCTCATTCTTAGGTATTAAAAGTTCCTCAAATGAATAGGATGTTGCTCAGTTCTCTTTCACCAGAATTCAGTAACAAATTTTACCTTGGAGTATTTGTGCTTATATTTTTCAGTGGGCCATCAAAAATTTCCGAGAAATAAAATTGAGAGAAGGTGGTCCTTAAAGCAATAGAAAAGCAGGCACAGTTCCTCTATGATCTCCATGTTCCTGCTACCTTCATCCCCAAATAACAAAGATCTGGTGGAAAAGAAGTTGTGATAAGCATTTCTCAGAGAAGAAGATGCAGAAATGTTTTGTAAGAGTAGTGGATCTGCAACAAGCCCTGCACAACTGTAACTAATTTTTGAAACAATTCCAGGAAGATTACTGCAATAGCTGAATAAAAGGAAAAGGAGACCTTGAAAACTAACAGTATTTCTAGTAAATTATTTTAAAGGTGTCCTGGTGCAGTTGTGCTAAGGACTCTTCAGCTGTCTGTATGGATGCCGAGTCATTCTGATGTCAAATGCCTGAAGCCTGCAGGAAATTGCAGGTTTGTTGTTGCTGAGTCACAGTGGTATGTACATCACATTAACATCAGCTGGTACACAGGAGGGACAGATACACACCTCTCACTCCCCATATGTCTCCTTGTCTCTCATACAGGATGCCCATGAGAATAACACTAGGGACACCCTCAGAGTATGTTTGTTCCTTGGTTGTTTCCTGCATCTCTAATTAAAGCACTGTGTTAGGCTGAGGATAAATGAATATTCCATAGGATGGGTCGATAATGACTTTTCATTGCATTATGATATTTGTATTAAAAGAACATTTTACTGCTGCAGTAAAGAAAAGTATATAAGCAAGTCAGAACTCTGTTACCCATGGTGCTAGCAGCACTTATTATGCACCACTGAAGGCACCACTGACAACAGCCTCCATTCCCATTATACAATACTGTTTTTAGTTTTTCCACCTTCTTTTCAAAAGCTGAGTTTAAGCCAAAACTTTTCATACTCTGCCTGTGCTCCTGGCTGAATTCCTTAATATTTCAGCCAAATAACTCAGCCTTTTCAGTGAATGAGCCTAGAAACAAAATGCCATTTTGCTCCTGTTAATACTTTGAGGTCTTTGAAATGCCCCAGCATCACCCTACTTTGAAAACGAGATTTTAAGTTAGCAGAGGGATAGTGCTCTTGTCAAGAATAAACCTTCCACCAGGCCTGTGAAAAACCTCTGCAGTGTTTTCAAAATCTTGCTAAATGGGTCAACTGCAATTCACGCAGATTCAGGAGAATTGTGAGAAAGCTAATATCTCAGACTTCTTACCTTTCCCTTCACTGACCAGATGTATGAATGCTTTTCCCACATGGTTGCTTCAGTCAATAACTTTAGGGGAACATTAAAAAAAAAAAAAAAAAACCTAAACAAAACAAACAAACAAACAAAAAAAACCAGTTTCAGAATCATAGAACCACAGGACTTCTGAGGTTGACAGGGACCTCAGGATCCATCTGGCCCAACTGCTGCTCAAGCAGATACGCCTAGAGCAGGGTGCCCAGGGCTGCCCTGACACATAATGTCATTGGCACTCATCTTACCCTTCTCCTTTCTAGAGCCAATAAGAAGACCACTCTCCACAGCTCTACTGCATATCCACTTGAATTTGCTGTGTAGTGAGGAGTCTTTTAGGCTCTGACATTTCTCTGCAAACAGGAGCAAGGACTTTCAATGAGACCAGAGTTGTCTAGCTTTGGGACTAGCTGTCCCTCTTGAGCAGAAGTTTCTTCTCTCTCTCTCACAGTTCAGGATGAGAATGATCACAGCAAACACTCATTGCACTAATGAGGTGTTTTAGCACCTGTTACACTCTTTGTGTTTATCCTGTTTCTAGGCAGACGTAGCCTGGCAGCAGCACAGTGACTGTCTCATTATGACAAGGTCAGGTTGCTTTTTGCTATTTTTGCAATGACTTTTACCTTGAACTTGTACAGCTAGTGCTCTGTCCTTACACTCAACTGTATCAAGCTGCCATATGAAAAAAAAAAGGTATTCTAAATTACACTTCTAAATAGCAATGAAGAAGTGGAGATTTGATACTTCTTGTTCGTTTAAGCAGATTGGGAAT
>PPHD01004805.1:0-27724 GCA_002909625.1 Bambusicola thoracicus | reverse complement strand
TTTCAAGTGCAGAATTCCTCACACAAGGCAAACTAACCAAATGGCTAAGGGATGAATCACATCAGCTGAGTGCAGCATGAGCCCAGCCATCTGCCAATGGCAAACTGAAGTCTGCAAGCTGTCCCTCCCAATAGTGCAAGGGGATAGTGATCAGCACCATGCTGCTTCAGACACAGTATGGAGCTGTACAAACACCAGCACCCAAGGCAGTGAAACAAGAAAGGTCCATGCTTGAGAGGAGAGGGTGGTGACACAAACTCCTTCAGTGGAGGGAAACAGGCACCTTCTGAGAGCAGTACATCTCAGATGGCTGTTTTAGGATAAGCTGAATCACCTTCTGAAGGTTTTCATTTCTTCTTGTCAGATGCAAAAGGAGCATGGCTCCAGTTCTGACCAGTTCAAATGTAAATATCTGATTTCTGCATGCCCCGAATTTGTGCAAAAATATCTCATCCTTAGTTGGGAAAGTAGATGAAAAGAGATGAGTAGCTGCTGTTACATTTCTGGGAAATGTGAGATATTATATGACCTGTTAATTTATTCCAGAGTTTCCCCTTATTCTTTAACAATAGTGTTCAGTATTCAATTCAAGTCATAATACTTAATGGCTTGTGGTCAGCTAAGCTTATCCTGCATTTCTGTGCCAGCTTAAAAAATAAACAGAGCTGTATCTACTGAATGGCACAATTAGTGGGATTTACCCTGCTTCTACCCCAAAACCCACATGAGAACATAAAAATACTGTTTCTGCTCAATTCAGAGAAGATGGGAAGTGTCTTACATCCTGCTGTAGAAGACCATGAGAGCTGAACAGCTTGCTCCAATGAGAATATCAGTCTTTAGGGGAAACAAAACACCGGGATAGCTTCAAATTAAAGCTACTTTCACTTCAAAACTGTCCAGTGGCCTCAGAGTAGATTGGAGATGTGAGGTGTTAGGGGCTGCACATCTACTTAGGACTTGTTTCCACCAGTGAGTTAACACTTGGCTGATGTTGAGAGTGCTGTCCTCACCCCAAGTACTATTCACACAGCAAAGCATGGAGTCAGGGTGCTTTTAATAGGGTCTATTACCCTACACAGAAGCAAACAACATAACATTATTATATATGAACCACCCCTCCATCACCTCAGCTCTACAGCTCACTTGAAAAGAGCTAACTCCACTGCAGAATTAATTATGTGCTGCAGATAATCACCCCAGCAAGAGATAATCCTTGTCCTGCTGCAACCAAAACCACCATGCAAAGCAGGGCAGGAAGCACAGAGGCAGAAGGAGGTACAGCAGCCCTTACACAAGCTCATCAGTGGTGCAGCTGAGAACAGTAATTAATAGTCATCTGTCCTAGTATGGTGCAAAATAAATAAATAAATGCCAACTTGCTAAAGACACTCCACATCTCAGGCAAAACCAGCTCCTTCAGCTCAGAGATTTTTCTCTCTCAAAGTCACCAGATCTTAAGCAAAGAAGGATCACAAAATCATTTGCAAGTAAGAGCCAGGGTTGACAAGGTTTGCTTTTAACTCCTATTATGTGCTTCTGATCCCCTCAGGTTTCCTACAACCCTCTTCTCCTACCTCCAAGCTTCAGCAGCACAGAAACTGACCCAATACACTGCTGTATTCACTGTTAACTGCACAGCCAGCCCCAAGAGCTGCAGTCTGAGTAGCAGCAAGCATCATGCAAGGAGACAGGACAATTTACCCTATCTTACACAGAGCTTCGAGTGGTTTCTTAAATTTATTACGATAAAAGCACAGAATCAAACCACAAGGCTCCCTAAAAATTCAAGCTGTTTCCCAATCTAAAATCATGTTTCTGCTACAGAGAATGCAGATGGCTCATTTGAGAGCATGCGTGAGGAAGAGAGGGAATATCTTACAAAATATTTTCAATTAACTCTTCCCTGTGCTACACGGTGCAGGTTTCACACAAATCTGGACAATCCAATTGCACAGTTTTCTCTTCCCTCCTGTACTGTAATAAGCAGCATCTAACTACCGAGCCTTTTGTTTTGTCCTTTAAGTGTCTTCAGCACCCATAGTTCCCACAGCTACATCATTGTAATCTACAGATTCATACCTGATAATGATGAAGTTATTCTGTAGCATCTTCTCAAGTGATATTTCCAAACCGTGAAGTGAATGCACATTAATTCGCAGATCAAAGATTCCCTTTTCACTACATTAAAACTGACCTGGTCAACGTTATGCAACACAGATTCAGCAGAACCTTTGGAGCCAGCTTTATCAAGATCACCTGGTGAATATCTTCATTTAACAGAGAAGGCTCTCAGAAGCCCCAGCAACTCCTGCCAACCTACCTATCAGCACCGCTGCCTTATTATGAGGACTGGGAGACAGGCAGTGGCTCTCTCCAGTGACCAATCGTGGACGAGGGGCACATCATTAGCAGCCGACCCCCGACACCTGCTGCTGTGAGCACAGCTGCTGCCACGTCTCTGACTGAACACACCTGCTTCACAATGCCTTTCTCTAAAATGGAAGAGGGGGAAAGGGCTAGAGTGCTAAGGGGGACATTTGTGAATTCCAAATCCTGCTTGCTCACTGTCTATGTTATATTGTTGCTTTTCCTTTTTGCCAAATATAGGATCCTGCATTTAAAATAGCTGTTTTGTTTTAGATCTCCATGGTGGGAAGTGCTACTCATTTTGGCTAAGTCCCCCCAAGTTGTGCCACTGCAAAAATTCTTCAGTAACTTGCCTCTGCTTCTTCAGGTATTTTCTATTCTGAGCACAAAGAAACCAATCAGCCTACTGCCTAACGAGGACTTGATTCAAAGGCAATGGAGGCTGATGGCTTTTCACTGGTGCTTGGATGCAGCAGGAGATGCATGCAAGCACACAACAGCCTTCCACTGCAGCATCAACACTGCCATCCCAGAAACTGTAGAAACTGCTGATTTGAGCATAAACGCAGTGAGCAAAGGGAAAAGATGGGGCAAAATGAAAAGCATTGGTCACTGGGAGCCAAATGATTCATGCTGAAACCCTGGTCCTGTGCAGGACTGAAACACAGCCCCAGCTTTCCACTGACCAGTGTGCGGCTGCAGGGCAGGCAAACCTTCATGCCTCAGTTTCCAAATCTGTCAAGGTGAGATTACAAACATTTCCCCTGCTTCAGATGGGCTTGTTGAGACTTGGAGGTTTGTGGAGCAAGATCAAAGGATCAGAATAATATTACATATCCAATACAGGCCCATGCACTATTTGCAATGTCTGGAGGCGTGACAGACTGCTTAGCTTGCAAAGAAAAGCATAAAACCTCTGTTTTCCTAAGTACATTGCAATTACTCGGGCTTGAACTTGAACTGGTCCTCCATGAGATGGTCAGGCGAAGCACCTAGCTAACAGAAGTGGTAAGATTTGCTCTGATATTGCACCAGAAAGGAAGATATTGAGCTGATTCCTCTCTGTGAAAGCAGTTTTGTCTTATGTTTGTGAGCTGTCGCTCAACCATTTGCCCCATGCAAACTTTGTTCTTTCTTTCTATGGCCCCTTAGTTTGTTGTGGAACAGAATACAGACCTTAGCATTCACAGCACTGCTTTGGGTTATGGCACCCTAAGAAGTCTCATATTTCTGAAGAAGTAATGGCTCTTACTCTTGACACAGTAAGCCAAGGTCTTTCTTGCAGCAGACACATACACAGAAGAAAATTAATGTATTCCAGGAAAGCAGAAAGATGAGCTCACAGTTTCAAAATGAGACTCTGCTTTTATAAACAAATACAGACAAATACATATGTTGTGGATCTCTTGTTCCAGCTATCAGGAAAGGTCACCGAAGTTAGACAACTTGACTGGGGACCTCTCCAGAGTGAAAAGTTTTGTTTCTGTAGCTGATGGAATGAGCTCTGCCACCCTCAGCACCAGCACAGAGCGAATCCCCGAGCTGCTGCCTTCAGCCAAACTGCAGTTTCCCCCCACTGACAGCTTCAGGATTTTCACTCCAGTTCCACAAGTGTTCACACTGATCATCCAAGTGATCCTTTCCACCATGCTGCCACTAACATGCAACTCTACCGTGGAATGAGTCAGGCCATCACCTCTAACCAGAGGACGTCCTTACTCCTACCCATCAAAGAAAACAAGCTGTGCTTGGTTCCCTCTGCAGAAGTATTGTTCTGATCTTGGAAAATAATCTCTATTCAAAAAAAGTCCACAGAAGCACACTTAAAATTACACCATGCTTACACACTGCCCCACATAAAGGTCTTTACCACGCACTTAAGAGCTTATGCTGGCTATCTGGAAGTACACTGACAAGACAAAGAGAAAAGGAACATGCCTGTCTTTCTGCCAAGTCTTTTAAGGCAGACAGAAATAAAAACAAATGGACAAAAGGACACCATTGCACAGTAATATTATAGTAATATAGTGAGCATAAACAAAAAGAAAATACACTGATAGAAGGCTGGAGTGGGAAAGTCTACAAAGCTGTATGCTGAGATAAAGGACAAAAGGGATATAGGATGCTGAGATGAGTTGGAATGTAACACTTTCCATCTGTGTGATGAGAATATTTCTCACCCTAATATTCACTGAGGAACTGGTGGTCTCATATCCCAGAGAAACTGAAGCAAAGGAAGTTTTCACAACTTGCATAACGTCCTCTCAGAGCCGGGAAGCAGCCAGTGGGGCTCCTCACTGACTGCACTGTCAGCAGCAAGAGGGACCCCCCTAGCACACAACAAAGCTGAGCAGAAACCAGGGCCAGGGCCAGCACTGTTTGCTGTGCTCACGACTCACAAGGCAAAGTCCTGCAGATACCTGTTTTAGCACAGAGGTTGACTCTTTCTGATAAAAAAGTTTAGAGTACAGTACAGCAAGCCCACACATCTTACAGATCCCAGAGTCTCATCTGGAATGAATCAGTATCAATTCAGGCTTTATTTAAACATATTGTTTAAATACAGTTTATCCCTCTTGATGCTGGGTTGAGAAGTTCAGTCTTTTAAGTATACTCTTTCTTACACTGAAATTTTCTTCCATTTAGGAACAACTTGGAAACACATGAACACGGAATTAAATGCTCAGATACCTTAATCCTATTATCAATAATCTGTAATGCCTTTCACAGGCCGTTAGACTGACATGTCTATGTGAGACTGCACATACCATACCACAGCAGTACAGTTCTGGCTGGGAGTAACTGCAATGGGGACCATATGAGCCCACAGCATACCGTGCCACATGCACAATGCACACAGCTTCCTTTCCAGATAGGAAGGCCAAGAGCCTTTAAAGCAAAACGTCTAGCTTAACAGCTATATCGTTTTATTTATAGCATTTTTTTTCCTCTGCATCAAACAGTATCTTCCTATGGACTCACATTTCAACTTAACATAAGTTTGTCCTCTGAGAAATGTTATTTGCTGTTTCTCCCCCAAACCGTGTCCCGTTGTTCCCTACATTAATCCCGTCTTGGTGAAATGCCTAGTATGGTCAAATGAACGATGGATGGCAAACTTTCCAAATCTGAGCATAAACTTGCCCAGGAGTAAACCTTTTAAGGACACTTTAAAGAAACAGAAGCTTAAATCCCATTTTCAATAGGAATCATGGGCCAGACTGTAAGGCTAAGCTGGCATCTAAAGATTTAGAGCAGTTCCTATTTTTATCCTGAATACCTATATACCCTTAAAAAAAAATCAGGCTGCTACAAACCGAAGGCAGTGTTTACACAGACTAAGGGGGGAGAGTACAGAGAGCTCTGAAACAGCTGTGCAGTCCGATCCCCTCTACAAACTGAAGGAGAGAACCAGGTGGGAATACAGACCTGGGTCCTGAAAGCCACCGAGCTGTGCTGGCAGGGCTTCAGCAGCCCAGGGAACCTCCTGCTGCCACAGCTCTGCTCGGGCTGCTTTGCTCCTCTGGCTCCAGAGTCCTTCCGAAATGGTCTGCCAAAGTCTCACCCACACCTGCCAGCCCCTTTCTCTCCTTAGCACAACTGAGGGTCATATCATTAATAAAAGATATCCAATAAACAGCTAACAGGGGGTTTATACTTTTATCAGCTGTTATTAACGTTGACAGGTGAGCTGTACCTTGCACAACTTCATGACCAACAGGTGCTACCCATCCCACACCCCCCAGCAGTGAGCACTCAGCAGCAATCTCCAAACGCTTCTTAGTCAGTAACATTTACCAAACTGTTTTCTGAACGCTGATGAACAAAACTTACTTTATAAAGAAATGACGGAGCAAACTGGGAGCACTACCAGTTTCAGCAGTGGACCCCAGAGGGGAAGAACTACAATTGACAGCATTTCCCATGAGAGCATATTCTGTCCTACCAGGGCTGGAGATATTTTTCTCTTCTGCAGGAGGCAGAGCAGGTGCTGCTGCACACACGTGGACACTCACACCACTCCCTGCTTCCCTGAGCGAGCTCCTTAGTTGCACTGACAGCACAAGATGCCCAGCCTGGGGCAAAAAACGCTCTCATCCAATGCACTTATCCAGAGAATACATTATGAATTGAAGAGCTGTTTCCCCAGCTCTGGGTCAACAGACTACGCCCTTCAGTTTGTCGCCATTCAGCAAAGCAAGCAGTAAGGCCGTGCCTCAAATGAACCATGTTCTGAAGGGTCTTCCCGACTGACTCTAGCCTGCAGCTTCGGGACCAACAGAGCACCTTCTGCCACCCCGCAGCACAGAGAGAAGTACCTGGCTCTAGAGAACAGCAGCTCCACTGATTTCCACACTTTCCCAGTTGGGTAAGCATTGGCAAAATCCAGCTCAAGAGTACCACCTAGCCTTCCAACAGCATTCTACAAACACCAACCAGTGACCCTGACATCACCAAATTAGGCACTATCAACTCTTGCACCTGTCCTATAAAGCACAGATTTAAAAGACTGACGAGCTCTACCATGGTGTTAAGGACAGCAAAATGGACAGACCTTTGTCCAGATCTTGTGAGCTGAAGCAAAACAACACATAACAGTAAACAGCAGTACCTTATGACAAATTAGCATAGGAAATGGAGGATGTGAACCCACTAGAGGACATGGCTCACGGTCAGTACCTACAGCCCAAAGCCCAGTCTTCCTACACACCCAGTAAGTACGAGATGTGGTGTGCTGCAGTAGCTGCCGTTTGCTGCTCAGAGATGAACCAGCCTGAGCCTGGAAGCAGCTCAGTTACCCTCCTAGCAGCATAACTGCAAAGCCAGGGCAGCCAGACAGCTTGTGGGCATATCTGGAGGCCACACAGGGCTGTTTCATGCCCTGGGCACCGACTGGCTCAGACCAATGATCGCTCAGGAAACCCTACTCCAACACAGTGTAAACACACCCAGAGTTATCCAAGCTGGAAGCACTCCAGACCTTTGGCATGAAATCTCCTTTACTTGGGAAAAAAAAAAATTAAGATGATCTGAGCAAGCAAGAAGGGACACGTTGCAAAGGCAATGCAGGAGGTTTGGTTTTGTTCTTAGCTCCACCCAACCCTGGTGATGATAATCCTTTGTTTGCCTTTTTTCTCTATTTAGATTGGAAGTTCTTTAAGATAGAGACAGTCTCTTGGCATTTGTTTATATAGAGTTTATATATCAGTCCCCAGGATTACTACAATGATTAGAATAATCTTTAATGACCACAAATCATTGCAACCCGTTTTTTATGAATCCTCTGAGCACATGCAAGTCAAATAGGTGTACAACATGAGGCTCTGAGCAAATCATAAGATCTAAGATACACACTACTTTCTTCATAACAGTTTCTGTCCATTACATCCCTGCATTTTGACTTGCCAGTGCTATAACCTACTCACTAGAGCTATGGAGAACAGCAAATGAGCCCTAATGTGACTGGGAACTCAGCACCTTTCCTCCAGCAGGCCTGCAGTCAATGGAAAGTTACTTCTCTATTTCATCAAGAGAGACCAACAGAGACTGTGAGAAATTCAACAACACTTCAAAGCAACTAAGACAGAACCCTCTGGAAACTGGAAGCTTTAAAATAGAAGTAGGAAGTCCAAATCAGGATAACTGACTCTAAATGCATACACGGGCACACACAGGAGGAAAACAAGAACGATGCCAAGAGTGGGAGGGATTCGCCGATTGGCATCTGTTAAACTCAGACTGGCATCTTGACTTTGCTTTTCATTTCTGAGCAGCAATATGAAGAACGGGGGAGGAGAGGAAACAAGCAGCACCACAGACACAGCCCAGGCAAACGCAGGTCCCTGCAAGAGCCTTACTGCCAGCCTTGTTTCCCCAGGATTGAGTGGCTTTTTCCAACAGCTGACCACAGCTCCTCCAATTTTATTCAACTGCTACAGATGATGCATAGCATAGCTCTGCAGCTAAAACATATCAATAACTGTATTCTGTAGTGACAAGCCTTTCAAACCAACAGATAAGTCTGCATCCTGCATATTGTCCAGGATATGTGGCACCATGAACACTATAAGCCCAAAGCTTAAGGGAAGTTGAGGCACTGCTCTGCAGCCACTAACTCCTTTCAGTGACCGTCCCCTGGTGATGAGTGTCAAATCCTTCAGCACATCCACCCCACAGCTGCTCATCTGAAGGCCAAACGAAGTCACCAGAAAGATTTCCGTTAACTTTTTGCAGGTTTGGGCTTCTCAGCACCACAGCTCTCTGCCCCAGTGATTGGTGCTGCCTATTTCAGCTGCTACCCTTCGTCACCCTTCCCCTCACACCGCACAGACCTGCGTGCTGCACTGACTCATAGGGAAGCAGCAGCAAATTCAAACAGAGCTGTTCTGAGATCAGTGCAGATGAAATACAGGTTTGCTTGTGTGTTCACTGTGAAGCCAGGATTTGTTTAGAAAAATGGCTCTGGTTTACTTCACGTGTCCATCCCTATGTGCTCTTCTTCCAGTTGAGATAATGAACCTTCTCGAGGAAGCATTGATTGGTGTGTAGTATTTGTTCAGTCGTGTAGAATGAAACTCATTTTGGTTGACTGAAGTCAGTCCTATTCAAGAAAAGTGTTTGTTTGCAGTTAAGATCTTACTGGCAGTTGAGATGAATCAAGGTGCTTGGGGCTGTCAAGTTGAAAGCTTAATATCTTCAAATTGCTGCCCAGGTTACTTTGAAATATTTATGTAATGTACCTTTCTTTTCTGGCAAATTACCATTAATGGGAAAGGAGCTTAGTATTACCTAATAGAAATAGCCAAGTCCCTCTAATGGAAATAATTATTCATCCTAGCCTTTTCTTATTTTTTTTATTGTAGTATCTTAAAAATACCTGCATTCCAGCAAAGTGTTTCATGTTAATCTCAACCCCGATTCCATCTCACTCGTTCTTCTCAAAGCTGCTGCCTTGAGGAATCAGGCACAGCAATAGATAAGCACTGATTTCACTGTTCTAACAACGCTTTTGATGTGAAAAATCCTTTTGCTAATGTAGGCTGTTTTTAAACAGGCTAAAACCACTTCAGTTGGAAAGTGTGCTATCATGGTATCAATCGAGTCCCATTGAAGCCAAATGGAAAAATTCCAAAAACTGCTCCTCAGAAGGGTTAAAAAGTCAACAGCGGATATTTTCATAAGGAGTTACTCAATTCTAACCAATTATCATAGTCAGAAAGGTCACAGACTTGCTCTTAGCTATCTAAAATATTCAGTAACACGTCTATCAGAGTGCCTTAAAAATAAATCCAGAAGAATCCATTTGAAAGAACACGACGAGTTTTCGGCTAAATAATGAACAACAAAATACTTCCATTCTGCAGCGCTTACACAATGCCTCATCCCCTCCCTCCAGGGGCAAAGTCTCCTATTGAAAATCATGTAAGGGAACTGCAGGAAACTCGGGAGTCTAAACTGTAACAAAGAGGAGCAGCGGTTTGCGGCAGCACCAGGAGGCAGGGCATTCCTGGGACCTGGCTTAATATCCCACTTTTGCTGCAGACTTCCTGCAGGACGCTGGGCAAGCTGCCTATGCTCTGCCCAGTACCCACCTGCAACACAGAAATACCAGCACCTCTCGCCTGCCTCTGCCCTCTTCTGATATCTGTTTCTTTGGAGCAGACTCCTGACTCTGAACGGCCTATGTGACACGTATCAGCCCAAAGGGATCCAGCTGATGTCTCCCAGGCAATTTCTGATTTGTAGGGTTCTTTTGGGTTTGCTGCCATGTGTTGTACTTTTCTGCTGTTCTGTTGTTATTCTGTCAGAACATTACACTGTGATGTTTGGGGCCTTTTAATTTACCCCAATGCAAAAATAAGAGGAAAAGGTTGCTTGTGAATTACTTGCTGTTGCTGATCCAGGGGAGGTTTCTAGGGAAGCAGGGCACTAGGAGAACAAGCTCTTATCACTGAAGGATTGCATGAAAGACGGGATGCTCAGCTATAGGCTAACAAGTTGCAGGGACAAAGCAAGGTCTTGAATATATCGATGTGAAAGTTAATATTATCGCCCTCTAGGAGAGCCAAAGAAATGTAAAGACAGAAAACTGAATACAGTTTTTGGGAAAAACACCAGGAACTGTTCCTCTTACAGGCACGTGGTAAATAATGTAGGCAAACAGCCAAGTTCATACATGCTCTACTCTCTTCCTTAAGTGGAGTGCAGTGAATAGGAGGATGGTGATATTTTCTTGTGAGAACAAAACAAGCTAACACCAACAAAAAATGGCACCCCTCCCAGGAACAGCTGCCTGTTTAAAGAAACAGATCCATTAAGGCACTTGGGGAAATGGAATACTCCAGTTCCGTCAATAGTGAACAGGTAAGCAGCAGCAAGATCTAAAAGCTATGCAGGACTCTGCAGCTAAGCTGCAGCTCTCTCAGAACCCAGTACAAGTGCTTATCTTGGACATTACTGGTTCCAAATCAATCTCATATGCCCAGTATTTACCCATCTGTATTTGTGCTCTGGTCTCTCAGACTGCAGGATGGAGTGCTTTTTTTTTTTTTTTCTTTTTCCAAATAGATGTCTAGACAGTTATCTTCACATCAGACAAAATGATCACACAGGAAATTCAAAGAAAAAACTGCATTGAACGGCTACAACTCGAAGTATTCAGGATGCAGACAGCAGCTCCATGCCCTGGCAAGGCTCCCAAGGTGGGGTGGGGGGCCCACAAGCCCACCCATGTCCCAGCACACTGCCCTGAGGAACTCCCCAAGCCATTGCTCAGTTCTCCTCAGAGCCACACTGAACACACTGAGGTGCCCTATGTAGATCCCTATTACTTAGGTGGGTGTGACACCAGGATCAACCTCCCCCACTTGGGTCTCGAGTCGGTTCTAAAACAGAATCTAATGAAGGAAGTGTAATTCACATCAACCTGGAGCCACTGAGCGGAAAACAGACATCAAATTGAGCTCCTGTTCCTTCCTCTTTTAAACACAGCGTGCTAAAAACACAGATCTTTGAATCATCTTCTGATTCACCACAGCATAACACGATGTATTACATTACCTATCTGGTTACACGGTATGTGACACAAGAGCCAAGTTTCAAAAGCAAGAAAGCAAAGAAAGAATCTGGCTACATAAACAGAGCAGGTGTGAGCTCAGTTCCTTTACTTTCATGGTGACCGTGGCTCTACAGAACTTACTGACAAGAATTGTTTAAATGAAAAATTAAACTGCAATCAAAACGATATAAAACATCCCGTTCTGAAGAAAAATGCATTATCACAAATGTTTTGTTTTAGATAAAAAAAAAGCCGTATCTCAATTAAGGTCTTTCCCACTGCGTCCATTTTGTACATGCTATACTTTCAACATTCTGAAAACCACAGAGGAAACAAGAGTGGAAGGAAAGAAGACAGCAGAGACAGATGGGGAATGCACGCCCTCCTCCTCAGAACCCCTACCCGCTCATCCCAAATTCTCAAGGCAACCCTCATTTATAGTGGTGGTTTCAGAGAAACAAAACGTGAGTGAACTGTGAGAGTTTAAATTCTTAAAGAAAGGCTCCTATTGTTTTAACAGGACCACCAAACTAATATGAGCGTTTTAAGGCAAAACTGACTGCTCAGTTACTGTTGTCACCCAAATGACATTATCTGAAGAAACTCAAGGCATAACTCTCCAGAAGGAATTACTTCAGCTTCTATAAAAAGGAGTGCAAAGCATCAAGTAAGGCAGTATTCATGTCAGACCAGCTGGAACTCCCAAAGCAAACAAGAAATGAGGATTCCTTGCGGACTCTTAACGGTCCCATAACATTTTTCTTGCCTTTTTTGGTTTTTAAATAATATACAACATTTTTTACTGCCAATAAAGTTTACTGGAATTTTCATGGCTAACGGTCACACGTGGTGGAAGTGGGAGCCAGGGATTAAAGCGGACAGGATGCTATTTTCATGCTGCTTCTGGAAGGAATGGCTTCTCTTCCAGCAGAGGAAGGAGCTGCGGCTGCACGGTGCCATGCAACAGGTATGGCCTGGCTGTGCAGGGGAGAAGCTGAGTACATGGAGGGAGGGATTAGCTTTGGGGGTTGGGTTTTATTAACCACTGCATCCATTCTTTTAACATGCACGTTCTTTTAACATGGGGCGGGGGGAAACCCACATTTCATTTATTCTCTATCTGAAAAGCTCAAAAAGGAGACGAGCAGTAGATTGGCTTCAATGTCAAGCTGACCGGAGCCAAATCTAGTCAGCAAAGGAATTGCTGACAGCCCAGAGGCAGCAAAGGTTCAGCTGTAACCCCGTGGGGTGCACAGGACAGCGGTGGCACTGCTGCTGGGCACACAGGTGCTGTGCTTGGCAGAGGTGCCAACTCTTTATTTGTTCAAAAACAGAAAGTGAAAAATACTCATGTTGGAAAGCATCCTGCTTGGAAGCATCTAAGCAGTGATGCGATCACACCTGTGGTCCCCTGCAGCTCTGGCGTTATTCTTTCCTTTTCTTTGTCATGTATTTGCTAATCCTTTGTAGCTGCAACTGTTTGTAATGCCTCAAACAACAGAATCCTGCTTATGGAATTGCCTCTGCAGCAGCAGCAACAAAGATGACAAGAATCATCCAACATCTCAGGAGCATTAAGCCATCAGGTGTTTAAAGAACTTGAAATCTAAAGATAGGAAATTCAAAACATAGAAGAATAATGCATAAACCAAGGAATCATGACAGCAAAGCATCAAAGCAAGAAGCCATAACTCATTCCCAGCTTGTAACCAGCTGAGGGACACAGCCTCCAGCGGGGTGCTGCTGGGTGCTCAGGGCGAAGGCCTTGCCTATTTGTGCCTCAGTTTCCTTGGCTGGAGCAGCAGTTAATGCTGGCCACGTGGGCAGCTGCAGGGAGTGTTTGGAGCCAGGCAGGAGCTGGGGTAGGAAATAGGTGGAATTCCTGAGCCCGCTGGAAAGGCTGGCAGCAGCCATCCCACAGGCGGCGCAGAAGCAGGCCTGTTGCTTTGTTTATCTCGAGCTTTATTTTTTAAAGCACCGTGACAGCTCTGAGACCCGCTCTGTCTCAGACTAATCTATTTTCCCCTCAACACCTTACAGCGAGCTGCCTGCCAGCTTCCTGTCCAGACCAGGGGTCAGCAGCTCCCTGAAGGACGTGCCCAGCTGCTGAGCTGCAGTGGCCACATGAGAGCAGCAGGAGCAGCACAGTCCTGCTCCAGCAGCCTGGGTGCACAGGAGCTCCCTGACCTCAGGCCTGGCACACAGCAGGTTCCCGAAGTCAGCATGCGTGACTCTGAAAGGTCCCACTCCGGCCAGAGTGAGGCAGCAAAGCTTCCAGAAGCCAAAGCAGCTGAAATGAAAAACGTTCTGTCTTCCACCACTTCAGCTTTGTACACATTCATAGCAGGTGACTCCCACTGCATCACAATTCTGTACTTAATAAACTCTAAGGCTGAACAAGGAAAATCCTATTACGCAGCAAGGATTCATGAGCCCTGTGTTAGGCTGGATTTACCTCATGAGCACCAGTATTTCTAACACTAACCATTTGAAGGCATCTTAAAATCAAAAACTGGTGTTTTCTCATTGTCTCAGTTGCGTTTCCAAGCTCCTCCTGGAAACACTAAAACCTGCATCTTAACTCCAGCTGCTGGGACTTCCCAAATAGCACGAGTTAATGCAGCACCCATGATAAGATCCTGAGAATTGATGCTATACCTTTTGTAGGCTAAACAATAATGAAATCAGTCTTTACTATAATTGTATGTGAGGCTATAGATACGTCACATAAAAATTGCTCACAAATGGGAATCTTTAAGTTTTCCCAGTTTGTTTTCTCTTTAGTTTGTAAACCTGTTTGGGCCAAACCTTTCACAGTATAAAATGAAAATAAAATAAATAAATAAAGAAAAAACAGGGCTGGCAGCTCATGGCATTGCCATCCTGCTCTATTATAGCAGTCCAGGAAGGATCAGACCACAGAGGAGAAAGTCATGTTTAGAGGACAGCAAACGCTATGAACGAAGTAATGAGCACACCAGGTGCTCCCTGTTCTCTCAGCCCCTGAAATAAGAGGATCCCTACCGGTGACACCTCATCTGGCTCCTCTCAAAGCCTGGATTTCAGCTGGGAGAATTCAGAGCATTTCCATCCCTCTCCAAAATCCATCTGTGTTTATTATTTTTTTTCTGCCTGCAAGGCTGACAATGAGCAACCCTGTTCACATATTTTCTAAAAGAGCACAGTTTGTTTATCTGTCAGCTGTAAGTGCCAATGCTTACTATGTGTGGGGCAACCAAAAAATAAATGGGCTTACCAGGCTGTATGATGATCCTTTCCCCATCCCTGTGCACCCCCCAGCACGTTTGTCTCCTTTCTGTTCTCCATCCAGCCTGCAGCACTGCAGTGCTGTGCCCCTGCTCTGCATGCTTTGATGCTCAGAGGGCAAGTTTTTAGTGGGATTCTTCTCCAGGATTTGACAATTCATCATCCCAAAGGAAAAAGCTGTCACTGGTTTCATGAGGATAGGCCCTTTCCAAATGACTGAACCAGCTTTTACACACTGTAAAAAAGCCACTTCAACCACTTCCTCACACAGAAGCAACGGAAGAATTTCATCAGATTTAAGGCCAGCAACAATTTTTCTTCCCGGCTTAGGAACCGGCCTGAAGGGAGGGGAAGGACCCGCCATGCATGGATGGAACCGCTCCGCTACTTTTGAGCACTTAATTCTTAAACCCAGAGTTGGACAGAAGTGGTGTTTTTCTTCAAATGAATTTTTACCCATAAAATATGAAGAACCCCCAAAATGAAAATTAATGTCAGAAATCATAGTGTGTAAAAAAAAAAATTCAGTCAAAAACTGAAAATTCTGAATTTTTGGCTGAAACTCTTTGAGTTTTGTGTTTGCTGCTGAAAACCAAACGCCAAGGAAAACAGACAAACTGGGAATGTTTCTGTTTAGTTCAAAACTTAACTTTCTGCCTAAGAACCTTCGCATTCCATACACAGGATATTCAGATATAAATGCTGCTTGGAACTGATTTGCTTTATCTCCTATTACTGAACGACTAAACACCAAAATGCTCCCAAATTAACGGTAAGGGCATCAGGGTTGCATGCAGCCCTGAGCTCCAAGCACAGCATGGGCCACCTGGGGACACTGACTGGGCAGGGGCAGCGTGGCTCCAGCAGCACCCAGGGCCTGACTGCTGAGGTTTAGCTCAGCAAAACCAAGAGGGTCCAAGGCAGAACTGGACAGAAGGCAGGGGCTTTTAGGTCCACCTAATCCAGGGGCACACAAATGAAAACTCCTGTTAGCAGGAAAAGGGAAAGCAAGAACTAGGACGTGAGATCAACCCTCACTAGGAAGCAAACCAAAGCACCTCAGATAAGCAAAACTGGTCTGTCTGGCTAAAATGGCAGATTCAATTTTCTTTGACAGAAGGAGCTGATACACACGGAGGGCTGAAACAGCTCCCAGGTATGGCTCAGATCACAGAAGCATGAACAGCTGAGCCTACCCCAGCCCACGCTCACCCACCTGAAGGTTTGCCCAGCACATTGCCCCCAACAGTGGGGCTCTCACACTTTGTGCTTTTTTGTAGGGCCCAGCCATCCTGTGGTGTCCCAATGTCCCAAACATTTGCTGCATGGATGTTCAACTAAAGGAGAATTAAACCTGTCAGAGACTCAATTTTCCCATGCTCAAGGAAGTATCAGGCCTGTCAGTCACATCCTGCTAGATTAAACTGAAGTTAGGTATTGATTTTCAAAAGTTACTTACAAGAGTTACAGTCCAGGGGGGAAGGAAATTCAGCGAGCAAAGTTAAGAAAAATGTCCCCGAACTGCCAGCTTAATTAGCTTCAGCACATTATTTACTGCAGTTGAACAGCATGGGATGGTTTGGAAGGCTTAGCATCAACTGCAGCAGGCACACAGTGCCTCAGTGAGAAATGGATGAAATCTCTCTGTAGTACACAGCAAACTTGCTGAAAAAGATTTTGTTTGCTGGGAAACAATATCTGACTACAAGAGGAATCTGCTGCCCAGTTTTGGCCAGCGGAGGGGACTAGCAAGCCTGAGGCCAACATTCATTCTTGGCAGGGCTTCACACGAGACTGCCATGGCCTTTCTCATCAAATCTCAGGGCACTACACAAAAGGGAACACTGAAGAGACATAGCAAGCCTCACCTTAGAGGGACTTCCAGTCTGGTAGGGTGAGATTAAGACATTTTTCAAACATAAGGGGATGAAACCTGGGGCTCCCAGATTGCAGCGGAGCATCTTAACCAGTTAGTCACATCACCATGTGAGTGCCAGCACTGCCTCTGCCAGCTCTGCTAATCTTGCCATGTTTTCTTCTCTGTAAATGCAACAGCCCAAAACATCCTATGTGGAGCTGAGTGGTAGACAGACTGTTTTGTTGGGCACAGCAGGGATTCTGTTTCTTTTCCTTTAACTTTTTGGTTGCCATGTGTGTATACAGGTCATCTGTGAAATATGCAAGTTATGGAGAAAAAAAACACAAGCATTCAGCCTAACAAACTGGCACTATTATCTCCATCTTTCCAAATAGCATCAGGATATCTTAAAATGATGAAAATTGTGCTCTTGTAAATCTAAGAACATAAAGCCATCGAACCAAGAGTCTAACCCAAAATTGCCCCCCATCTCCCCACATTCCTAAGGAGATTTATGAGGATCAGCTCTAAAGATCACCACAAGACCAAAACACTTATCTCATCAACTGGCCCCCATTTCCTCAAGTCATCCAGAAATGCTAAGCTCAAGCAATTTGTCATCTCTACAGTCATTTGAAAAATATGTACAGAGAACCATTACATTAAAACCAAGATTAAAATGGCTGAAAACTTCCACTGCAAGCATCTTCTGGTGGGGAAGAGAAATATCACCGAACAGAAAGACCACAGCTCTGCTGGAGTAAATCTACATCTGCAGATTCACACCACCTGAGGATGCTGGCCTCAGTTGCTTCAGAAGAAGCCAAAGAACAAAGCAGAGAAGCTATGCGCCAGTTTCCTAATAAGAGTGCCTTGTCTCACATTTCTGCTGATTTCTTTCATACCTTCAAAGTTGTTACAGCAGCTCATAAAGAGAAAATAAAGATTAGACACAAGCCTTTGCCCTTGAGACCATCCCTGACCTCTGGTTTGCCATTTACATTTATTACAAAAGAGCCTGCAATGTTTCTGAGGCATGGAAAGGCATCTGATGGTTACAGAGGGTTTTGCACCAATAACGTTCTGCTCGCCGGGTTTCCTCAGATAGAACTTTGCAAGGCTATTGAAACTCCCTCAGTCACAGGCAATAAACACAACTGTGCCAAAGGCAGGAGGAGGGGGTGGGGGGGGAAGGATGCTTCCTTGCACACCACCGTTCTCTTACCCATCTGGAATTAGGAAAGCACGTCTGGAAAGAAAACGCCAACAGCTTTGGATCAATCAGCTCAATTCCTCTGCTATGACATATTCATTGCATGCACGCGTACAAGAGAAAATGAGCAAACTCACTTGACTGTGTTCAGCCATTTAAAGTAGAATAAGTTAAAAGACTGAGCACAGTAGCAGCAAAGCACCTCTTTAACAGATCTGCAAGCCAACAGTATCTCTGCTAAGCCCTTCCCTGTGTGAAGTGAAGCAGTCTGCAGTTCAGCATCAGATCTGAAAGCATTCCCATCTGGTAAAATCTGACCCCAGATCAATGCTTCCCTGCAGGCAGCAGAGAGCATCCTCCCCTGCCTCGATTCTTTATAGCTTCAGTTTTTCTTTATTAAGCCAGATAGGATTTGTCCATGACTCTGCAGAATAGCCATAGCTTCCTTTTTTATCCACCACTCGTGAACTGCCCATTGCTACCACATGCTGCACTACAGCCTAGAGGAGAAAGGCAAACTGTTTCTAATGAGTGTTCACATATTCATTTCAATTCAATTTAAATGTGAGCTTCATTATGACCTTGTTAGCACTCTCTCTCCTGTTTACTTTCTATTAACATCCAGGCTGTCAAACTTTATTAACACAAATGACCATAGAAAGTTGGAGCTTCTCACTGTTTGAAAGATATTTAGTGAGTGAAATTCAATCTGTCCAGCCAGCTCAGGGAGCTCTCCGCCATGCACCAGCCTGCTGCTAACTTGCACATTTTCAAAGCGTCTATAAGCAAAATGTGATGACAAGGATGAGTCTCTGAGTTAGGGAAAACAGAAATGACATGCTCCCATGTGGCCAGCCACAGGTACATTAACTATGGATATCTTAATATCACACACTGAAGAAAATATATATAGGAAGGAATTGTTTCTGTTGTTTTTTTAATTATTATTTTTATATATATAAGGAAAAACCTCAAACCCAAATATGTTGTACAAACAGATAAAAAGCAGGGGAAAAAAAGTCAAATAAATTGTGTGATTCATGGCACTCTGCAAACCACACAAGTATTCTGTATGCAGCCCACACCACCACCTCTGTCTCAGGAGAAGATGACTTCTTTACTGAACTCACCCTTCCTTGTAGTCTCAGTTAGATTTCTTGTCCCCAGAAGAATATTATAACATATGGTTGACTTTTGCACATAATACCTAGTTCACAATCTTACACAAAATCTTCCACAGTATCTGTCATTTTGACACGGGTTTAAACATGATAAACAGTGTAATACAATCTCCAGCTGTTTGAGCAGTTCTGGCCATAAAGCGCCTCGCTGCATTGTCATCACGTTCCTGCACTGAGCCTTTGTTCTCTTTTATTCCCTACATTATTTCCACTTCCACTCGGAGACATTTCGACAGAAAAATGCATAAGCACAATGGTAAAAACAACTTTCCCTTGAATCTCCCATCTCCATGCAAATGAGGACCCCCACTTCTTGTTCGTTGTTGTTCAATTCAGGGATGGACAAAAATACAGAGTTGTTTTGTTGTTGCCTGATTAAATCATTCTGTAATGTTATGCATAAAATTCGATAGAAGTTTGCATAAAGCACTTCGAGAATGGGAGAAAGGATATGAAAAGACAATCAAGGAAAACCAAACCATTCTAATCTTCCAGTTCACAATTATCCATTTCAATATTCAGTTCTTTTGCTAAAAAGAGAAAAGCTTTCAGAGGTCAAAAAGCTGCAAACAAAGCATTTTGTCTATTTATGTGACTGTCGCAAAAAAAAAAAAAAAACCGAAACGTTTTGTTTTCAATTGATTTCAATGTCTTTTTTTCCTCTATTTTTTTTTTTAGGGTGGCCTAAAAGGTCACAAAAAAGTTCCCCTTTTTGTATAGTTCTAATGAAAATAAACTTAACCCCTAACAGCAGTGTATGCCGATCAGCAGAGGTGAACATCCACTGCCACATCTCTTTCCAATCCCCATTTCTGGAGGTTCCCTGTGCTGCTGGGTTACGAAATCCCTGCCTTGCTGCTAACAACACACAGTCCTGGCAGAAATCTCTGCTTTGAATGCTCTTATAACATTCTGAAAAGCAAGAGAATACGGGTTTTCCTGTTGTTCTAATAGGATGGCACAGGATACGCTGGAGCACTGAAGGTTGAGAAGAAATGAGACAGCAAAGATGCCCTTGCCCCAGCCTACAGCTGGCTGCAGGTACTACAAAGCCTTCCCACTACAGTTACTCTTTCCTTCAGTGCTTCAGTATGGCTGGGGATTAAATGTCTCCCTGCCAACCCAGGTGTGGAAGAAGATATAATTTAATGTCATACGAAACACCAAAAGAACGGAGAGGAATATTTCACTTCATTAGTGGGCTTTAAGGATGGAAGATCTAAGATAAAGATGAAGGGGAATTTAGGGTAGTTCCCCAGGGAAACAGCAGATGCCCCATCAACTGAGATGCTTAAAATTAAACTCAATAAAGCATGAGAAAGTACTCAGTGCTAAACAGCCCCGCATCAGCAGAAGGCTCAGCCACATTAAGTGTCTTTTTCACAGAATCACAGAACAACGTAGGTTGCACAGGACCCTAAAGATCATCTACTTCCAGCCCCTACTCCTGCTTATTTTCCTTTCTGTTCCTGATTTCTCTGTCTCTCTTCAGTCATGCCCAGGCATCCTGGGAGAGGTACTCAGCATCACTGCCACTCCTCAACCAACTAAGTGCAACTTTAAGTACTGTAATTGGTTCAGCTTTACATCACATTCCTGTCTACAGATGAAGATGGACACATTTTTATATGTGTATTTGTGCTGAGTAATAACTTCCTCAGCCCTCATTTGTAGCTTCACGCTTAGCTCCAAGCGAGTGAGGTCACTGCACCACCACCCAGGGAGCAAAGAAGGAACTGGGGTGCTTCGCATTCATTCTTACCCTCTTGATTTCACCCTGACCACGAGGCACCACACAAGGGACAGCCAGCAGGTCCCAGGACCACGCTCACAGTGCTGGAAGACAGCTGAGACTGTATGCAGGCACTGATGGCAAAGCAGCAGTGAAACAGTAAGACAGGTGCCTGTGCAGATAACTTTCTGTTCACTGCGCAAACCTGGGTAAGACTGGGATAGTTCTGGCCTGCAGATATGATGGGGTTATTCCTAGTGTAAGAGGAAAAAGTACCAAAATCAAATAGATTAAAATCCATGTTGGCTCATGCCAGGAAAGCCATTAATATAACTAAATACTGTTGACAGGGAAAAAGATAAAAATCGCATGTTAAAGCTGGGGAGGGGAGGATTTGATTAAAGATGGCCTAACTGATTCAGCAGCAATTAAGGTGGCTCTTCAAGTGGTGTGGTCCGCTCCTGCCAGGAAGGAGGCAGAGGGCGGGACTCCCTCCTCGCTCACAGCAGCATTACACGGGTGGAATCCAGCCACCTCTGCTCAGACTGCTGCTGACACAGCTCCATGTAGAGCGGGGCAGAATCAGGCCCCCAAAACGCCTGTGGCAACCGTACAGGATCAGATAAGATACCTCAGGAATGCAGCACTGAGCGGAGCACTTTTGTAATGCTTTAATTTCCATCCTTGGCTTACTCCATCCCAGCTTTCATTAAGAGACCAAACAGTGGTTGGAGGAAAAGTTTTTGCATGAATTAGTTTAAAGGGCAGGAATTACACTTGTGTTTTAATGGTGTGGAAATGAATAATCTGAACGGGGAGAAACAAACGTGGGAGGGGCTGCTCCATGTTTTCCATTTACCAAATGAATGTAACGCTTGATTTCTTACTCAACTCCCTCTCCAGTTAACTGGCAGCAGCCTGCCTGACACGAGGCTCCAGCCCTGCAGAGCACGCAGATGCCCTCTGATGCTCATAATTCAATACTCTTACAGGGACACGGACCCAGCACATCCCACAGCACTGAGGGACTAAAAAGCAAAGGCACCACAGCCGCGATGCAGCCACAGGTTGGTAGGATGAGGACCTTTACAAAACTAGAACTAAGAAGCACTTCACATGAGCACTGCTGCAGAATCTCATCCTGAGCCAAAAGCCTCGCTGCAGTCAGTGGGAGGCACTCACAGGCATCAGCTGAAATCCCTGGTGTGCTTGGATATATTTTAGAGCAAATACAGTCAAACAGCTAGTGTGTGTTACAAGGAGTTATTACATTTGCACTGTGCATAAGTGGCAAAAAGCCAGATGGCTTCGTGCACAACTCTTTTCAAGCAGAAAAAAGCAAGACTGCAAACAAAGCCTTCAGCTCATCCAACACTGCCAATAAAAGGAACCAGCTACAGACACAAAACAAGCTATGGAAGCCATCAGACCTTCCTTCTCTTTGGATGCTTATGCATAAAAACAGCATTGATTCAATTCAGGCTAAGGTTACACCATATTCTTTTATTTTCAAGCAACTGTGATTTCCCATCCTGCATTTCCCCAAAACAGAGAATGTTTTTATTGTGTTATTATGATAAGGTTGCTATTGATCACACACAAGCACTGTACTTGCACACTGAAGTATCAGCATTGCAGAGTTTTGTACATCTGTCTCATACTGATGAGTTTAAAAACGCTTTACAAGTTATTAATTCCAAATGCACCTGTTAGGGAGTCAATACTTCTATCTTCATTTTATCAATATGTAAACTGAGATCCAACATGCTAAGATGCTGCAGTGAGTCAGTGGCAGTCAGGGACAGAAGCCAGATGTCCTATTCCAGTGGGAGTTCGTTCATCAGATAAATATGCTTAGCACATTTATTTATTGCATAAACTAAGGGAGACAACACACACACTTGCCTGAACTTTCACAATGAGTCACTGCAAAAGCCCAGAAAGGACCCCTGGAATACCCTTCAAAAAATAAAAAACAGCTTTGCCCTAAGACATTTTTACAGTACGTGCTTCACTACTGCACTAACACTTGTAGTGCAGGGTTCATCCAAAAGAGGAGCAGTAGTGAGGCCCTGCCTTGGGCACAGCCAAGGCTTTTTATTTTTACAAGGAGAATCCCACAGACTAGAAGGCATGCTTACATGTCACTGATCCGTCAGAACTTTCTACAGCTATAAGAGGTCAGGCACACATGTATGTCAGCTTTCCCAAAGGAGCTGGCAGGAACAGGCAACCAAAGGGAGGGGAAGATCTGAAGCTGACTGCGATGGAGCTTGTCCTGCAAAACAGAGCACCAAGCTCTCTTTGCTGTTCACTCTCAGCCAGCAGCGCATCATCTCTCCTCAAGACCCAGGAGGGCTGGAGAACACAGTGAGAGCTGAGCTGTCACCTTCTCATCTGCTTTGGAAACACAGCAATAGGCCTGCATGAAACGCCTGACTCTGTTGTTTCTGGAGGGAAACATCCTGGGAGGAGATGCTCAATTACTTCCTTCTTTACTGAAGATTCAGACTGCTGAAATTGCACCACTTAAGCCCAGGACAAGAGGCTGTAGGCAGCTGCAGCATCTTACTTGTGCCTCATTTCCAGTCAGGCTCTTGCCTGAAACCTCAAAACCACAATACTAACCACCTGAAAATACGTAACAGTGACCAACAGAGCAGTCCGGCTGGTTTAATACCAATAAAACATGAACTTGGGCTCACATCACTAACAGAGCCCTTTTCTTCAATCCCATCTATACGAAAACATAGCTACTGATTCCATGAGAACTCTACACGTGTATGGATGGTTCTAGGAAACCAGAAGTAAAACCTTGCATCCAGCATCAGGAATTCGGTTTCGTTGATGCGCAGGTAACCATCTGCTGGTACACAAGCCTGTGTGAGTAAGCAGACAAACCAGCTCCCCCTCACACACACTGATCCACAGATCAGGTTCAGAGGAGAAAGTGGTGCCATCATGTCTGTGGGAGGTTCCCTGGTTGCTTTTTTAGTACAACAATTTCGGTTACACTACAAATCTTTGAAGAGAAACAATCACAAAGAGCCCACAAATAGTCTCAAGCACGACTGTCCCTTCCCCAGGGAGCTCTCTGTCACCGGTTCAGAATCCAGTTAGGGAAATTAAAACAGCAACTTGTTTGCTAGCAGTTTGCTAGCTCTCTCAAAAGAGCATCCCACATACAGTAACAACAAAAATGATGGAAGAGCAGGTGTGTATGTAATAGTGCCATCTGGTGATTGTATCCAGAGCCATAGCCATGTATTTTGCATATATGCAATTGGATGTGTTCCTACATGACATTCAGTACATATTATTGCCATAGTATTGTAAATAGGATTTTTATTTATTTCTATGCTCTGGCCTTATAGTATGCCACTGATAAAAATATTTACTAATTCCATCACCGGTTCTTTTGCTGTTGACAGAGCTTCATGCTGAAAAAAAAAGTGCTGGGTTGAGTTACTTCAGGAGTGTTGGTTCCTTTTATAAATCAGTATTCCTTAGGGGGATGAGGCCTCGCCAGCTAAATGTCAGTCTTGTGATTAAAAGAAGCAATTTTCAGCCAGAACACAGGCACACACATTACCTGAGAAAGACCCAAGGACATAAGAGGAAAGAAACAGGTACGACTTAGTTTATTTACTAAAGTTGTTTTCTGTAAAGAGAGCTATGAACAATGAGCTCCAAAGAAATAAAGAAACCTGGGGAGAACAGTGGAGTGATCTGGAACAGGCAAAGGGAATCTGATGCTTATGAAGGGTAAGGACAGAAAAATGTGAGCTGGGAGAATATCCTAGGATGGCACAGATCCGTAGAACTGACGGTCATTAATCTTTGCAAGAGTAGGAGCTCCTCTTTTGTTCCATCTATTTCTGATTACCGTCCCACTCAGCTCTGAGCCCAAATTGAACAATTCAAACTCAATTCCAAACCATCCAAAGAACAAAAGTTTTGGAAGGCACAGAAATCAGAGTATCAGGCAAAAATTGCAAGGCCCATGGCATTTATACATGAACATGTAGTTAGTTCATGCATGGGTGCCAAAACAATACACAAGCACACCCATTAGATCATGCTTGACTGCCAGATTATTTCATCCATGCACATCTAATCAGTTTATGCAGGAGCAACAGTTTGTGCATGAACACCCAATAAGAGTGACTAATCAGTCTGTTATTCATGAGTGCACAACCAACTCATGCACGAGCTCATGACTTGTTTATGCATGGATGCTCAACTGGTACTGCACCAATGAGCACCTAATTGAGATATGCTTGAATGCCCCCCATTAAGCCATGCTTGAGTCCTCAACTGCTTCATGCATGAGCGCAGAAATAACCTGTGTTTGACAGCCATATTTTATGCATGAGCACCCAATACTACGTGCATGAATGTTCAATCAATTTATGCCTGAGGACCCAGATTCCATGCAGAAGCCCCCAGGGCACCATGCACAGGAGCACTCACTTGGTTCCCACCTGAGCATCACGTTGGGTGTTCGTGGCACATTTCAGCAGCCAGGGATGCAGTAGTGCCAGTGCTGCTGTCTAGAAGATCTGATACAGGCCCAGCTGCTTGTGATTCTACAGCACACCCACAGGAACTCAAACACAACAGGTAATGACTACCTGTCTCTAGAGAAACACTTTGCTAACAAAAACGTGTTGCTTTAAGTATAAGGCATGAAGCTCTACAGCCTGTGGTGCCACATGGGAGCTCAGATAAGATTATACGACACACAGTGGTCATAAAAATCAGCCCACCTCAGTTAGGTCTTTGAATAAGCCTAGCACCATTAAGTACAACTTGCACAACTTAACTTGTTCGGGTACGGGAAAAACATGGTGGTATGTATAAAGCCTTGTCATGCCAATAAAAACATACTACAGGAATTTATTAATTCACAGTAGTGATGCCAATGTTTTTGGCTCAGCCGCAGTCTCCTAGCTGTGGACATAGGGTCACAAACCTCTATGATGGTTGATTCCTACCCTGGAATAACGAAACCTCTAAAATTGAGCTGGAGCTGGTTACCCCAGGGGACAGAAAGCAAAGGCTAGGCACCCTTGTAACACTACAATAACTTTTTTGGCATTCAAATAGAAAAAAATTAAACATTTGCAAGATCAGCAGAAAGGCGGGCTTCGGGATGTTTTGGATCAGCTCTTTGCACTTACATGCAGTTAAACACAAAGAAAGGAGCCCGCCAGAGCACTGCCTGGGAGCTCCTGCCACAGCCCCAAAGATGAGCTTGTGTCTGAGAGCATGCGGCACTGCATTGCTGACACATGCTCCACCAGAAAAAGGCAAGTGCAGGACTGGCTGCAAGGCGTCAGCCTGGCTTGCAGTCAGCCTCACAAAAGAAAAATTATTCATTATTTATCAGAAACAATGATTTCTTGAACTAACTGGTGGAAGCTATAAATCAAGTCCTTTTAGTATATCATTCGAGATTCAGAAAGTTACCATACTAATTATGCATTAGTCCTAGCCATGGCAATCTCATGACCAAAAAAATAAGTTATGCCATTAACATAAACCCTCCCGGTCTCTTTTCTTAAGCAAAGTCCATAGGCATTTAACATTTCTTCATGTGTTGAAATCCCCGCTGCAAATACTGAAATTTAACCTATCAGTGCTTGCATTCAAGGAGACCATCAACAGTCTGTGGTTAAATCCTCAAGGGGAGATAAGGCACCTGAACACCCGTGAATGCCTGGATTTATAGGCTCTCAGCAGAATTTCTTTCTGCCCATAGCACTCAACATAAACATGAGCTGCCTGAGGAGCCACTGACCAGCCACCCCTTGCCTTCTCCTAAACACAGCACAGCTTTCTCCTTTTGTCCTGCCTGCCTACATGGGAGTCCCCCCAATAATACTGCAAGCTGTCAGCACTGTCCTACAAACTGCAATGTTAGCAAGGAAAAAAAGGAAATTAAAAAAATCGACATAATTGGGATAGGGTGTGAAATCATCAGCGAGATGAAGTATCATGAAATGTATTGTCCCAGCTAATGAACTGTAGTTTATATATAAACTGTAGTTTACAGTTTTAAAGGCACAGATAATCTTTAGGTAACTACGTGGTTTATAAATCACTGACATTTTAGATATGAGCATCAGTGAGTTTCCAGATGCAATAGAAAAGGATGTTGCAAGAAAATCAGCAGGATGATTTAGCAGACTGCTGTCCTGACTGCTTTTAAACAGAGTTTTGCAACTAGGTGAGAAGATGCCCTGTTACATGTAGACTCAGTGTACAGACCCAGAGGTTGAGAAATAGTATGGCCTAGAAACAGATTCAATCTAATGCATACAGATAAGAGAGCCCACACTCTACTCCCACTAAAGATGAAACATGAAAATTCAGACCTCGTCACATTTTCTGTTTCATATTCTTGTTCTGAGGAACTAACTGTGCTATTGCTTTTATCATTCCTATATGTGGTGCTTTGTTGGCCCCACAGCAGCTCTAGTTCTGGCAGTGGCACAACATATCCTCACTAGGAAAGGAGCCTACAGGCTTTAACAGAACAGAGGTCTGCTTCCATGCAAGCGCCTGGACTCTTCTCCAATTGCATTACAAGGCTGATTAACAGGCAGGGTCACTGAAGTAGTACGGAAGAAAACGTATGGAGCTGCAATACAACAAGCTTTACAGTAAGACGCAACCGTTAAGATTTCTACTTCAATGCAGCTGCACCTTTCTAATGGCATCAACCAGGGGACAAAGGTTCAGGAACTGCCTCCATGCTGCATTAAGGACATGGAAATCCATACACGTTTCAGGAAAAGAATATATGAATCTGCTTTCCACTGACATACCTTTTTATTAAAGGTAGCTGAAGCACACTGGATGCATTTTCTAGTACTTCTCATAATTATTATCTGACCTTTCTTTTTCACCATTCATATTCTCAGCACTATTGCTTTTCAAGGCACACAGCAGATATTACAGCAAACGCCTTCATAAGGTATTGTGAAGAACTCTGCATTTCACATCTGAAATTCCCTACACATAAAAGTTCTTTAGAAAA